>JAZGTK010002044.1:3241-34257 GCA_036877625.1 Ambastaia sidthimunki
TGCTCTGTTGCCCTGTAGCTGCATAAGGCTGGCTATCTGAACCTGAGACAGGAAACAGAAGGAAAACAGACATGATTTATCATAAAGTAATAGAAATAATGTAAAAATACATAAATATGTCATCACATAAAGCCATTATTTACCTTCATACGATGCATATGTTGTTTAGTAAGAGTGTGCTGTTTTTGGAGAGACTCGTGTTGTCGTTTCATACTGTTCAGCTGCCTCTCCATCTCTGCTCTCTTGTCCTCCACCTGTGCCAATTTACAATTGTTTTTATTTCAGCTCGACAACCAGTGTCTTAATTGAAAGTAATACGGTTATACTTAAAACATTTAGTAACCATCTTTTTATGTATAAAGACTTCAGACATATTTGAAGTTTGCAATAGTGTTTAGTACAAGTTTGCCATTTTCTCCAGAAAAATAATATGCCATTAGTATGAAGAAACATTTGTTTAAGGGCAGATATGTATCTATTAATATTTAACAAATATCAAAACACTTGAGGGTAAAACAAACGTATTCTTGAAACCAAAATGCTCAGGGGTATACCTCAGAAAACAAGGAATTGCCTTTGCTGTTTGGATCTTGTGCCTGCTGCAACACCTGTTCCAGTTGGATTTGAAGATCCTGGTTGGCTTCACGAGCTTTCTACATTGGTTAAAACAAAGTGGTAAATATTCTCTTGCATATCATAAAAAACTACTAGAAATGTTCACCCAATTTAAGTTTTTTTCTAAAGCATTTCTTACTGCAATTTGACTAACACATTTCATAAGCATGTGTACTTGAGAAATTATTGACATGCCTCTAAGGCATTGTAGCAGGACACCGCCTCCTTCTCTCTCTCCTCCTTTTCTTCTGTGAGTCTCTCCAGTTGCCTCTGGAGGGTGTTGTTGGCCAAATGCAGCTGCTCTTCTCTGTATCGAGCTTCCTGAAGCTCCTGTTCCAGAGTTGCCTGTAAGACAAAGTCCTGCTTCAACCCTTCTATAAAGCTCACAACCAGCAGAAGTACTGCAAACAATCATTGTTTTATTATTAAGACTGTAGATATCCATCAGGTAACTGAATTTTACAATAGCCTCTCTTTTGAGATATATAATCAGCCTTTATTCTACTAAACAATGCTGGTCTTCCATTAAAAACATATCAGAGCAGTTTGAAAGGGAATGTTACCATAGCTGATTCCATGTCCATCTTCTGCACCTGCAGCTCAAGGATCTCAGAGGACATGGTTTCATGCGCACGCTCTGTGAGAACCCGCAGCTCCTCGGTTTTGCTCTGCAGTGCCTCAGACTGCTGGTCCAGCTTGTGTCTCATCTGCCTCTCAGCAAGCTGAGCCTCCTCCAAATCTGCCTTCATTTTCTCCACCTAGAAGGGTATTTTACCAACAATGCAGACAAGATAACTTTCTTTTTCAGGACATTTTATTCGTTTTTAAAATTATCAAAGGTTAACAATTATAAGCTGAAAAGATCTCATAAAATGAATAAATATTGGAGGCATCTTCTAATTAAAACAGAAAAAAACTGTCACTGCTAAGTAAGACAAAAACATATAATTTCAACCTTGTTCTTTAAATCACTGAGTTCAAGAGCATGGTTCCTCTCCAACAGAGTCTGCTGCTGTTCCAGTTGATGTTTCTGGTGGTTTTTAACAAGATCAAATTCTGAACGCAGACTCTCCAACACCCGTGTCTTTAGCTCAACTTCTCTTTGCAAAGAGTATTTCTCTTGCTCCATGGTCTGCAATAAGAAAATACTGTCAGAATTGAATATAAGACATCATTCATTTATCATCTGGACTGAAGGAACAGCATGTCGTGGAGCTGTGTCAGTTAATACCTCAATGACACTGGACATTTCAATTCGCTGCTCTTCCAGTTTGCTGTGCAGATCCATTTTGTCATCCAGGAGCTGAAGACCATACTGCCCGGCCCGCTGAAGAGCCTCTTCTCCATCCTGCACTTTTCGCCGCAACACTTTAATCTCATCCTCTAGATTTGACATCTGAAATGTGATTAGTTTGGTTTGGGAGTCATGTGATAACCGATGTACAAGCATAATTTGTTAATTTACATATTGCATTTGGAACAAGTAAGCAGGTAAGTCCTGCTGCAATTCAATTACAAGAGCATCGCATAAACAATGACAATCATATGTTTGATTCCCAGGGAACACAACTGATAAAACATACTTTAAATGCATTACTATTATAAGCCACTCTGGATAAACAGTCTGCCAAATGCATTATGTATCCCAATCTCAATTTATGTAAAAAGCACAACTGAAGACAACAACAGACCAATATGCTGTACAAAGATTCAATTAAGTTACAATTAAAATAAAAACAAGCAAGAGATATTAAGTAATGCAAAACGAAAATAAATTACAAGTTTTAGGCTAAACAGATGAATTAATGTGTTGTTGTTGTTGTTCTGCCAACTAACGTCGATCAAAAACGTCAATCAAAAACATTGTGTAACATTTAATATTAAAACAAGCGCCGGGCGTCTAAACTACAGCTACGTTATAGAGTAAATATATAAATGTGTTACCTTTAAATAAATTAATTTAATACTTCGTTAATAACAGCTTTAATCTCGGATGCGTGATATTTTCCAACCGCCTTTCTGCTAGGCAACTTTCAAACGCCTAGTTTGAATTCTGTAGCGATCATCAGCCACATCTCGCGAGAGAAGGTGAGGTTCTGTCAAGCTCTGACACACACAATCACTCTCTACTGCCCTTTAGTGGACAAGTCACAAATACATCCTAACCGACTGCGGCTGTGGTGTCGCCACAATTCAGTTCACTTAGGGTGTATTCACACCTGTCTTGTTTAGTTCGATTGAAACGAACTCAAGTTCGTTTCCCCCTTTGGTGCGGATCTTTTGGGCAGGTGTGAATACAGCAATCGCACTCTGGTGCGCACCAAACAACCGATCCGAGAACCAGCTGAAGAGGTGGTCTCGGTTCGGTTCCAAACGAACTCTGGTACGTTTAAGGTGTGAATATAATCCGACCTCGATCCGACCCAATTGCAAAAAGCACTGCGCATAATTGGATAACTGTACATGCGAAAGCCTGCAATCGCTTTCCTATGCGCGCTGTTTTTGTTAAGTTTCACTTTCGCTTTATTTATACCTAGTCCGTCTTCTGCGCAGTGGACTTTCGGACTTTCCTGGTGTGAATACACCCTTAATGTCACATTCCCTGCTAGTCCGGGCTTTAATGCTTTAGTTTAATGCATAACACATCATAAATGTTGCATATTTACCAAAGAAAACACAGTAAAATGCATGCTTGACAAGATATATGGGAGATGTATGAAGAATAAAGAAAAATTAAACTTACATTTGTTTTTGTGTTAAATTATGCAAAAATCAATCAATTAATTGTGTGTATTTATATAAACGCTTAGCTATAAAATTGTCCGTCTGATATTGCTTTATACTTAAATATTTAAACAATGTACATGAAACAGCAGATGGGTCATTTTTCAGTTGGGGTGGCAAGAGGTGTCCCTCTTCTTTACAACAGTTGAAATAAACTTTAAATAACAATAAATCATAAAATGTTTACATGTTTGTATTATGTAGGGTAAACACAATTTGTTCACTGTTAATAGTTACATTTGTTTTAAAATACATATTTAATTGAGTTTGACAGATTGCATTTACAACAAAATATGCATGTACCATACCTCAGAGAGGCATCATGGAATGTACAGTGGGGCAAATAAGTATTTGATACACTGCCGATTTTTCAAGTTTTCCCACTTACAAAGAACGGAGAGATCTGTAATTTTCATCGTAGGAACAGCTCAACTGTGAGAGAGAGAATCCAGAAAATATATACCACTGATCCTGTGGCTCTAAACAGTTTTAGATTATTTGGCCTACAGTTAAATGTTAATTTAAACTGAGATGGCAGACAACACAGTCCTTTTTACACCTGCATCAACATCCACTTGCGTGATCCAATCACAAGTGTTTATTACTTTACATCAGATCACAAAATGCCACTCATCTAATACTAGGGATAAACAAGGTCCAAGAGTTGCATCCTCAGGAAACACATCACCTTTGCGGTGTGAAATGGATAGGTAATGTAACTCTTATTTCCATATTAGTATGGTAACACCATCCACACAGACAGTATCACAGCTTATGATACAGCATACCAGGCCTTGTGAGGAGTGCTGAAAAGATACTTGCCTTGCCTTGGAAACTGCCTGATAGCCATGTACTGCATCTACATTTCCCATTTCCAGAGGAAAGACCTGTTTACTTATTACACTCATATAAAATATGCCAAGTTATGCCATAAAAATAACATTTCTGGCTGTATGGTTCCATAAAAAACGTTTTCCATCTGTAAAACATTAGTTTATAAAAGTTCTTTGTAGTGTAAAAAGGTTCTTTACATAAGAAAGAAACAGTTCTTTGGGGAACCTAAATGTACTAGTATGATATGATATATTCAGGCAAAATACTGTCTATAGTATATACTATATATATATATATATATATATATATATATATACACACAGTATATAGATATATAGATATATATACACAGTATATATAATATTTGTTTTTTCTGTTCTATCAAGCAGTAACTCATCTTTTTGTGGACCTAAATATAAATCTGTTTATAAGTCTTAGTTAATGGAAAATTTGTTAGTTTTCGGTGTGTCCAGAGAGAATAAACAACATGTAGACTACTATGTGTTAAGCATTTTAGATTATACAATCCTAGTGAAGCACTGAACATTGGATGATCAGATGTGTGGCAATAATCCTAAAATCTGGAGATTTAAGATTAAGAATTATGTTATTTCAAAACAGGCAACAAAAGTAAACCATATAACAGAGATTAATTCACCACATGCAGCCATCCCAGCTTGAAACTGAATCCCAATTCTGTCTCACACCTAAATGATGGATGTGTTTTACATATTAAAAGGAGAAAAACACTCTCATGCAAAGAAATGATCTCAACCTATCCGCATAAGTGTCATCAAATATCTGTGAAGTGCTGCCCTGGACACTTTGTGTGTTATGCAGATCTCGACTATCAGTTCCTATTGCTCCCCTTTTAAAGCTGAGAGATTAGAAAGAGTAGGACACCCATTTGTTCTCTCAAAAAACTTGCCCTATTTTCAAACAAGAAAATTCCGTAGAGTTAAAAAATTAAATGACCTTAATGCAAGGCACATAACCCCCCGATTGCTCCCCGGGCGCTGCAGTGATAGATGCCCACTGCTCTGTGTGTGTGTGTTCATGACCTGCAGTGTGTGTTTATTCCTTACGAGTGATGGGTTAAATGCAGGTCACATTTCAGGTATGGGTTATCATATCTGACAAAACATGTCACTTTCACTTTCAATGACCATTTACCAAGTCTCCTTCATCAAATACAAATACATTTCAAACACATTTGGTTGACAGTGTGTGGAAATTGCTAAAGGAATGTCGTTATATTGACTTCGGAGTTTATAATGTGGCATTCCTTCTTGATTTAAGGCTTGGTTTCACTAAAGTATGAATAAAATCTTTGACTGAGTGAGTTTTTCTTGCTTGTACCCCTGACGGTCCTAAGTTATACCACGTCTGGTTAAAAACACAATACAAAAATCAATAACAAGCTTTTTCTAAAAGATAAGTTTCACGCACATTCATAAAATTATTTGGACCCAGGTTATAAATTTAATTTTAGCTCGCACTGCGAAACGCTAATTGATAGGACGGGGTAGATTTAAGCGCTTACTCTTTAACCAATCAGAATCAACTACGTTTACGCTGACGCAAACAAAAAGAAACGCCCCCGACATTTCAAAGCATTGATTTTTTCTTCCGTTGCGTGTGGTCCAGGTTAGTGCGTCTATTCTAAAAATGACTAACCAGCTTTGTAAACTATTTGTTGGTGGCCTGAATGTCCAAACAACCGACGAAGGTTTGCGGAAACATTTTGAACAATATGGGGTGCTAACCGACTGCGTAGTGGTCATGAACCAGCCACTGCAACGATCACGTTGCTTCGGCTTTGTAACGTACTCGAGCATTGAGGAAGCTGACGCCGCCATGGCGGCTAGGCCACATGTCGTGGATGGCAACAACGTGGATCTGAAGCGAGCGGTGGCCCGGGAAGACGCAGGTAGGCCAGAAGCTTTGGCCAAAGTAAAGAAAATATTCGTAGGGGGGTTGAAAGACGATATCGAGGACGAACATCTCCACGATTATTTCTCACAGTTCGGTGCTATCGAGAAGGCTCAGGTCATTACCGACAAAGACACTGGCAAAAAGCGCGGTTTCGGCTTTGTGTATTTCGAGGACAATGACTCGGCCGATAAGGCTGTCGTGATGAAGTTCCACACGATCAGCGGACACAAAGTGGAGGTGAAGAAGGCGCTCACCAAGCAGGAGATGCAAGCCGCTGGTGGTCGCGGCGGGAGGGGTGGAATGGGCGGCCGGGGAATGGGCCGACCTCAAGGTGGCTACGGCGGCGGAAGAGGTGGTTACTATGGCGACTATGGCTACCAGAATGGTGGATACGGTAACAACGGCAACTACGAAAGTCAAGGTGGTTATGGAGGAGGCTATGCCGATCAGATGGGCGGCGGGTACGGCAATGGCTACAGTGACTTCGGAGAAAATTACGGACAGCAGGCTTCTGGTTACGGTGCTATGAAAGGTGGATATTATTCCGGCAGAAGTGGTGGGCCATACCCACGTGGAGGAGGCGGTGGTTATGGAAGAGGTGGATACGGTGGATATTAGAAGCACCAGTGTGATTCTCATTAAGCTGTGGGGTGTGGGTTTTTTTAATGCAAACCTTTTGGACAAACAACTGGACTTTCAAAATGAACTGTTTTGTCTGGGTACTGGGTTTATATTGGATAATTAAGAGCCATTGTTTGCTTTCCTACGTTGTTCGGAGCCAGTATCAACAGAGACCAGATTGCTTTGGTCTTCACGTAATTTAGATTTCCAGTGGGCCTGTTTACCCCGTTCAGGCCAGTACAGCACCACGGTGACTTGCCAGTTGTCTGTTCTGCGTTTATTGCTTGTCCATCATTTGGTGCGATGAAACTCAGGGGTAATGAAATTTAAGCAGATCATTGTTTCGTTTCATGACCTCTCAACTGTTAAATTGTTTTATTTTAAATGTAATTTAACGATGTTTTAACGCTATTACATGTACAATCTGTTTTTAGTCTTGTTTGATGCACCAATGGCCATATGATAACCCTTTTAACCATTAAAGTGACTTTCCTAAATCTTGCTTCAATTATTTAGTCTTTATTCCAATTACTGTTTAGCATGTGGATTGACCACTTGCATGATGCTGTAAGAGATAAGAGATATTAGTATGTTCACCAAGCTAACAAATAGCATATCTGTTGGTTTTCCAATTTAAGCCAAAAGCATAGTGATTTAAATGGTATTATTCTACAAACCACGGTGCCTTATTTAAAAGGAATATGGTCATATGGAATCCTTATAACTGCATGCTATGCCTTGCTTTCACCACAGCATATGCTCAAAGACAAACACTATATCAAACTCACCTAAATTAGGGGTGCCCAATCCTCCTTGTGAACGGCCAGTGTTCAATGAAGTGTCAAACCTATGCAGAACTATTATGCTAACACTAGACTGTTGTAATCCTAGTGGTTGGCATGTCAGTCATGCATCTTAGAATATTAACCTTTTGTTGATATCTGCTGTTTTATTTCACTTGGGTAATATTTGTAGTGGTGTATTGCTATATTTTAAACATAAAATGGCATTCATTTAAAGTTTTATTAATAATGTCAACACAGAAATGTATCACTACATACAAAACACCATGGATGCATTGAATGCAACTGTTAATCTATACTTCTAGAAATGTTGGAGCCATACTGTGTCTTAACCACTGGCAATAATATATGACCCCAGGAATAAAACAAAAACATTTATGGTTTCTGCCATGTATATGTTGGAAGAAATCTGACATCTGATCATTTTTTTATTGTTTAGATTGGTATATAGTTGTTCACAGTGATCTTTGATTAGCGCAATGTCACTAGCTCCTCTGAGGATGTTGGGTGTATGGCAATGGTTTTGTCAAAGTCTGCTTTAGTCGCACCCATGTTAATAGCAACAGCAAAACCCTGCAGCATCTCATCACAGCCAAAACCCTGCATGTGGAGGCCAACCACCTAAAAATTAAGAAATTGACAAATTACAATTGCACAAGTGAGCATGAGCATCAAAAGATTATTTCATTTACAAACATTACTATAAATAACTCTACAGAATAGTGCAGTTACAGCAAACCTGTTAAAAGTTGTATAATCGATGGATTATACTATTTTGCCCTCACCTTTTCATCTTTGCCTGCACATACCAACTTCATAACGCACTGGGTCTTTCGAGTAGTGATGGCATAATACATAGGTGTAAAAGAGGTGGTATAAACCTTTACATCGTCCTTCCCCCAGCTCTTGATTGCTTCATCTATAATACATAACATGTTTCATAAACCTTGCCAGGGTAGCTCAAACTATCAGATCGCAACCAAGTTAGTCAGTGAAGCTATACAGCAAACTAACAGAACATACTACATATAAGAGTCTTTTAACTGAACATCTCAAAATGCTGTCCAACATAAACAGAGGCCATAACATGCATTTGTACATATGCTTACCTTCGGTTAGTCCCACTGTTCCAATAGGTGGGTGGCTGAACACAACAGTTGGAATGTTATTATAATCAATTTTGGAATCTGCTTTGCCCTCAAACAGTCGGTGAGCAAGCTTTCTGCCAGCAGCAATAGCGACTATTCATTAAAAAACAAACAATGAAAACTTACTGAAATAAATTCACTTTAACAGTTGCTATATAATAAATGTGAAAATAAACAGTTTATAGATGAATGGGTAACATCACAATATGCAAAATAAACTTTTACCATGAATGAATTATATTTTTTATTTTTTTATGAATGTACTAAAAAGTGCACTGTTTAATAAATATTTTATATTGATTAGCAGCATTAGTAGATAAAAGTAAAAAAAAAGAAATTAAACCTCAAAACGCTCAGAATAAATATATTTCAATGTATGCAAGAACAATTTATCCTTTCTAAAACCATACCAGGTGTAAGGAGAGCTTTTCCACAAACATCCCCAACGGCGTAGATGCCAGGACGAGAGGTATTCTGGAAGTCATCCACCACAATGTGTCCCCTTTCATCAAGCTTTACACCCTGAAGAAAAAACATCCTCTGAGTATTTGTATCATTCAGTGATACACTGACAAGATTAAACATACAATATGTAGCTAAAGTGGTTTAAAGTAATTCTAGGTTACACTACAATACTACAATATTCACTAGTTTTTCAGTTTGTATTAACAAAAATAGAATGCATAGTAGGCAATCCATTCTGAAATGTTTAAAGCACTACAATCAACTCTTACAAAAACTGTGGTATTTCAGCAGTGAAGTTTAGTCTTTTTAGAGGCGAGGCTGCTGACATCTGTAGATATAACATTTATTAAAATAAATTTTTATTTATAAAAATAAAAAAGTCTGGTTTACGGGCTTTACATGTTAATAACAGGTATTACAGTTCTGCCTAACTCTGCAGGCTATTTGCTAGGTTTGCAAGGGATTTAATCACAGTAGTCTCATCTTATGTATAATGTGTACATTTAACATTTTCCAATGCAATTCTTTATACTATATACTGTACACACAATTGAGGAATACATTTTCTATAGTAACTGACAACTTTCCACAGATGCTTTTGACAAGAGTTTAACTTGTATCGATTGTGCAATAATGCATTTGCTAGTGTAAATATACCGTTTAGAGTGTTATATACAAGATGCATTCTCCATAAAGTCAGGAAATTTAAATCCATTCTTACTATTTGACTGAGGTTGAGGCCAGCGGTGTTGGGCTCCCTGCCAATAGCCCACAGCAGACAGTCTACTTCATGAATGGTATTAAACTTCTGCTGTGCCTCCTTGTCATCAGGGTCCTTTGTCACCAGCGTAACCGTAAGGCCTTTATCAGTCTTTTGCACTGACTTCACCTACAACAAAAATTGCTCTGGATAAAATGGTCTGTTAAAGGCTAAAATGCTTAAATGTACAAACGATATTAGTTAGCAAACTTCAAGACATAATTAGACGTAAATGTTCTTTTGAAAATCAGCCAAACCAACACAAAAATAAGGTCACCCCATTATTGCATTAATGCTTAATACTAGTTACCTGAGTATATTTCCGTAAATCAATACCATGATTTTGCAGTTCTTTGGTGCAATTTGAGCTTATCAAGGCATCAAAGTTCCTTAATACCTTGAAAAGAAAGAACAGTCATTGCTTAATTTAGGATATTCATGACAGTGGCATTCAGTAAACACACAATAAATATGACCATTACCCTGTCTTGTCGAATGATGATAGATGTTTTGGACCCCAGAGTAGAAAGAATACCAGCCATCTCCACTGCAATATACCCTGCCCCAACTATGACACTACGTCTGGATGAGGATACAGGGGCTGGTTACTTAATGCTAGTCTAAAAAAACCTAATGATAATACTACAGTTAGCGCTGTCAAACACTAAATGGAGTCAGCAATTAATCACCACTTACTTGGGGCAGGACTCAAGTTCAAAGAACCCATCGCTGGTAATGCCTAAACCGGCTCCTACAGTAACATTTAAATCAACTATGCTGTTAGCACATGCTGTTACCAAAGCTAGTTACAGTAAAGTACACACATCTTATTCATAGTGATGAAAGAATGCAGCTTAACCAGGCAAAAGGAACTTTATAAACTTGCTCACCCGGCACAACATCCTCACTGACAGTGGACGGGTGGCCTCCATTGGCGATTAAGATATGGGGGGCCGTGTATTTCTTTCCATTGACTTCAACAGTGGGTTCAGGGTCATCAGTGAACCTTGCATAGCCATGAATGCTCTCAATTTTGCCCTGTGTGCAACAACAAACAATTTCTCAGTCATCACATCAGTCTGAAAAGATAAAATTATATTGCACATAAATACCATGTTACATATGCTACAAAAACAGACAAATGTTGGTGCTTTGTTTTCAACAAATTATACTTTCCTTAAATTCGCAGGTTGAATTGTAACAAGCCAGCCTACCTTGTCAAGGTTGTTTTGATAAATCTGATTGAGCCGACTAACATACGCATCCCTTTTGCGTTTAATAAGTCTGTAAAAAACAAGTGACTTTTAGTCCAGTATTCAGTTGTTTTTAAATCACTGAGTCATTGAAAATCCTGACAGCTGAGCTCAACTCTCCTTCACACTGTCAAACTGTCACACCTTAGGTCTTTGTGTGTGTGACAAATCAACCTTTACTAGTATTATTATCACAATGGACAAGAAAAACACACAGCAGGCTGCAATGAATTACAACATGCAGAAACTTGACCATCTTTAAAATTCTCTTTTACAAAATGCATCATATTTTCTTAAAGGAAAAGTATATTCTACAGTTTCAACCCATCATGTCATGTAATCGCACAAAATCTATAAGAAAAGAAGGTGGCATCTTACTGCCAGCTGAAATGTGCTTTTGCTCCTTCAAAGCCATAGTCTTCATGGTCATGGAGATACTCTGCATGGGTGGATGCATTCCACATAACCTGCATATAATGCAACAAGACAACTTTGTAAGTATTTATTGTATTAATATAGACCTTATTCATGCTCACCCACAAGATTCTTAGAGAGATAAAAGTATATCAAAAATTACCTTTTTAGGAACACAACCAACATTTACCTGCAAAACGGGAGAGGTTTATTAAGTTTCGTCCGTTATATTACCAGTATAACAACAAACCACAACATTACGCACGAAAACAGTCCACAAAAAGAACCGAATCTGGAGGCTTCCTGTTCATGTGACCAATTTAGAGACTTAGAGTTTATAAGCCTATAACATAAACGAAATGTGGGGTTGCAAGAGCAAGATTGTCTACTCACGCAGGTACCTCCAAGTTTGTGACTTTCGATCACGGCAGCGGTGGCACCGAGTTCAGCCGCTCGACGGGCTCCGGCCAGCCCTCCGGATCCTCCCCCTACCACCAAAAAATCGAAACGCGTTACGGATTCAGAAGCCATACTGCGATTGAAGAGTCCTAAAGAAGATGTCAGCGATCGCCCAAGGGTGAGAAAAGATGCTCGAAGTCGAGTCAGCGGGCTTAATATCTCCATACCAGGAAGCCACCACCCCAGCTAACGTAGGAGTTCAACTAATGGGAGGGACGTGAAAGCCTGTGCTTAGTCATTGTGAATTGACACAATAGTGTGTAAATCCCAGAAGTTTTGACAATAGTTACAGTTATTCATGGATATTACTGTCCGTCAATGTTTACCCTGTTTCCAATCCCAAGTGCTGAACTTTTAAATATGATCCATGATGATAGTAAATATTTATTAAAAATCATAATTCTTTCAACATGCACTTACCGATAGTGCTGCCCTTTTCTACCTGCAGCCGAACGCCCCTTTAATGTACATTTTAAACGTATTTGTACATTGTAAACTCTGTCGTAACCATGCTGCCCCTACTGTTATGTTTAAAACGTGACGTCAGACTGAAAATGCTGAGCATGCGCGATTGCACCTGCTGCCTGCGCCACATTGTACAGAAGCTCATGGACGTAGAATCATAAAACAACATTAAAGCAATAGTACAAACCCTCATGTGGTTCCAAGTATGTATTCCTTCCTCTTTTATGTGGAACACAAATTTAAGATGTGGCCTTAATCACAACTCGCTTTCATTTTATGTTTCTTTCCAATGCAATAAAATTAAGTAGCGACTGCGGTTGTAATGAGGTATGGAACAACATGAGTCTGATTAAATGAATTTTCGTTTTGGGTGAAAGGATTGAAAAAGAAAACAGTGTAACACAGAATCTCTGTTAGATTTCATTTTTAAAAATATATCTTGATTTACTGTTTAAAAATGGTTAAACATTACAGCACAATTTGATGGCCATTTGTATGTTGGTGTTAATAGGAGCTAAAGATTTAGGCTGAGAACTAGAATGTAAAGCAAGAAGCAGGCATGAGCCATCACTATTGTGCAGTTGTTGCAAGCCAAATAAACCAGGATGCGTCAATATTGCATGGCTTACTAAGAAGTAAATCCTACGAAATAAAATGTAAATGTGCTTATGGTAAATGACCTAGAGCAAAACATATTGAATATTTATTAAGGAACAAATAAAAAAAAACATATTTTAAAAAAAAAGGATATAGAAAAGGGTGGCTATACTAAAATACAAAGCTATATGTCTAAGAGATGCATCAGATCAGTGTACTTAGTAACTAACAAGGTAATAAAATGTAAGTTAACAATGGCACCAAATCAGATGTTGATTTTTCCATAAACACTTTTTATTAATGAATTGTACAAGAAACAAGAAGTTACACAAGGACAAATCTTCAGAGTAATTTCACTGGTCATTCTCATAGTCGGCAGGGTTCTTTCTTTTGCCCTGTTCATGAACATGATTGCCCCATGTGTAAGTCAGGTACATCAGAACCATGGCTGTAGATAGACAGAGAGGTTTAATCACACAAAATAACATCAGTTCTTTGAGAGTGCATGTATAGTGTATTTTAAGATAGAAAAAGGGCTGTAAGACTTTGGTCAAATAGGACTTACGTGGTGCAACCTTAAATACAGATGACTTGAATCTTCTCCACACATTTGGGATTCCTTTGGAAAAGTAGTTTGCAAAAGCTCTCTGCTCAAAGGGGGAAATACTGTAGGTAACCACATGCCTTATCTTAGCCAAATCTCCAAAGTGACGACCCATTCTGCCAAGAAAGCTGATGCAAGAGAAGGAATAATGAATGCTGAATTAAAATGTAAGCTCAACACTTCGGCTTTTCCTATTGTGTGATAAACAGTTGATTCCACACGGAGTAACTGGGCGTAAACAGACACTGTTAACGCATAACATATCCATGACAAAATATGAGATAAAAAGGTGTTCAGTAAATCAAGACAATTTTATGCATACAGACATAAGTCACTAATCAATTCAGCACAACACTAACAAAAACATGCAGGTTTAACGTGGCAAAGGGCACAACGGCTGCGTAGAAATATGCGATAAAGGAAGTACGTTAAAACTATACCGCTTTCTTTTTAGAAGTCTGGTAAAGACTTTTGCACACCAAAATATTGGACGTTTAGACCACAAGTCCTTGCATTGTGTGGCTAGGCTAGCAGATTTTAGCAAGACCTTGCTTGACATTCGCCTGTATCTAAATGTTTGTGCTTATAATGGTAATTGCGTTTTCCCCAAGCATACACCGAACTGCTAAATTAGAAGACACATCATAATTTGACCCAATTTTAGCTTAAAACACGTGTCAAGAAAACGTTTTCTGCTCACCAGTTGTACAGCTTCTCAATCACCCTTGTCCCGCAATAGATTCTGCAACTTCCGCGTAGAACCGTACGTCACTTCCACTTCCTTTTTGCTTTCAAGCTTCCCCATTGGCGCGCCGCAGTACTGTTTCCTGGCTATCAAGACACGTGAAGGTCAACGCCAGCAGTGGGACAGCGTAGACATTGGTCAGATATCAACAATAAGTTATATTGGGTAGCGTTTGCTGGTATTTACCCCAATGGATAATCAGGGAGTCACAGCAGACCCTCAACTGCAGCAGTTTATCGAGGTCGAATCTCAGAAGCAGAGGTTCCAACAGCTGGTTCATCAGATGACAGAAGTGTGTTGGGTAAGAGAGTAGCACCTTTCTAGCCTGCAAACTGCATTTGCCTGACCAGATTTCTCAGGTTTTACACTGTATAATCATATGTATCTTCACGGGTGTTGTAAGCACACGTTTATAATTGATTAATAGTCAGATGTATTTTTTTGAAGGATGTTTGATTATGCCCCTGAAAATCTACCTTCCTTTAGAGTATAGATTCTTTCCTGATAAAACACATCTGATGCAGCTAATCCCAGTCTTAGAGTTTATTTGAAAATTATAGGAAGGTTTGTTATTGTGGCTGAAGCTGTCGTTTTTTTAGGAAAAGTGCATGGATAAGCCTGGTCCAAAGCTTGACTCCAGGACAGAGGTGTGTTTTGTAAACTGTGTGGAAAGATTCATCGACACCAGTCAATTTATCATTAACAGACTAGAGCAAACTCAGAGGAGTAAAACATCCTTCACTGAGACTATGACGGACTAGTGGAGCCTCAGCCACTGCTTGAATGACATGATCATAATTGAGGCTCTGGCGTGTCAACATAAGAAAAGTGAGGTACCAGCTATCAAGACTAGATGAAGATTCAATTCTCAAAGACAAAGTGCCTCATTTTGTTTTTTTTATGTGTTTTGAAGGCCATATATTGCAAAGGAAAAGGATGCATGTACAGTCCCACAACAAGCCCTCTGTTTTAACATCTGTATAGACATTTGCTGTTGATAAGACTTTGGTATGAAATATAACACACTTATTGGAACATCACCTTTGAGTGTTCTGTTTGTATGGATCTGACTAACTGAAATCTGGAATGGAAGATCCTTTCCTTTCGTCTCTTCAGACTACCAGACACATTGCATACCAAGTCTGCAATGCATTGTCTTACTGAGAATGTTTCAAGATCTTTTACAATGTCTGTTGAAACTGTTGGATTTAAAATAAAGTTTGATAACACCTGCAGTTATTAATATAATGACAAATGTATACAAATTACAAAAGAATAAAAGTTTGAGATGCAAAGCTTTCAGGCTCTTTAAAGACCAATAAGATGTGTAAGGGTGTACTCGCACTAGGCACTATGAACTGCACCCAGGCGGGTTTGACCCCCAAGTGCAGTTCATTTATCCATGCTCTGGCCTGCTTAAAGAGGTGGGCTGGAGCAGGTTCATTTGTAGTGTGATCGCTAACCGTGCCAGAGCACTGAACAGCTGCTCATTATAACAACATACACCACCTATTACTACCTAGTGCATTGTTTTTTGAGTATATTTAGGTTGGGTCTACGTCTCATCTTGATGAACAGGAATTGTAGTTCGCGAGTAAAGCTGCAAGTTCCTCCATCAGTCCCTTAGGAAACTTTATTTATAAAATGTATTAAAATTTCTTTTCACAGACATTTCATATATATAAAAGAACACAGTTCACTCTAGATACACCTAAGAATTAAGCCTATGTAAGCTTACAATAGCATAAACAAGACAGGCTGCAAAACTGTTTTTTTATGCAATAAATATAACATTTAATAAGATGATGTACAGCAGTCTGTTATACACTGTGCTGCCACATATTTTGTAATGTAAGACTGCACATCCTTGTTACTTTGAAAAACATCAACAGAGTAAACATAACTGAAAGATTTAAAAAAATGGCAAGATAAAAAAATTGCAAGATAAAAACAGCATTTATACTTGATGTCAGAGAAGTACCTACACTTATTTTAGTAATCTTAACTAAGAATTATTGATGAAATTTTGCTAGGTGTTTAACGTGCCATTGCTCCTCTTGTCCGAAGTATCAGGAAAAAAGCCCTTCATGTGTCTTTCCTTAGTCAGATTGCTTTCATCTCCAGCAATTCTTTCATTGGTTGGCAGAGCAATGTAAGATTGTCTGCATGTGCTACCCTGAGGCATGTGTTGCAGAAATAGAGGGAGAGAGTCCGAGGTAAAATTGATGTCCTTGAAGGCATGAAGAAGAAAGATGCCGATGATGATGGTAAGAAAGCCACTAACAGTTCCAACGGCCCCATCAGTCGACATACGAAGCCACTCTTTAAACAGGATGGCCGAACAAGCCATGACAGACGTAGTAAAGAACACATAATAAATAGGTGTAACAATAGAAGTGTTAAATATGTCAAGGGCCTTATTAAGGTAGCTTATCTGAATACTGATACAGATCACAAGGCATATGATCAGAGCCCAAAACAACGGCTCTTTCAGAACTGCTGTTCCAGCAAAAAGCTCTTTAATGCCGATGCCTAGGCCTTTTACACAGGCCACTGATAGTGAGCCAATCACAGAGCAGATGAGGATGTACACCAGCACGTTCTTCTGCCCGTAACGAGGAGCGACAAAGAAGATCAGTGCCAGACTGCTCACAACAATGCAGACAGCGAAAATAATGAATCCTGTAATTTATGCGAGAGAGACATTCAACAAAAATGAAACCACACACTGTGTTCATCCTTTTGTATATTATGGTGAAATGGTAGCAGGTTACCTGGGTCTTTGAGTTTCTCTGCCATTGCAGTGAGGGAAGCAACCTCTTCCTCTTGTGGGGCATGGATCACCATGACCGTGGAGCCAAAGATGCACAACAAGCAGCCAATTTTTCCATGGACGTTCAGCCGCTCACCCAGGAAGTATGATGACAATACAGCACTGAAGAGGAGAACCAGGTGGTACAGTAAGTGTTTTATGTTAGACAGAGAATTATGAATCCATTGATACTGTGGAGGCCAGATGCTCCAGACTTGTATAAACAATGAATTTACCTGACCAAAACGCTCAATGCTCCCAGAGGCGTGACCAATGTGGCAGGTGCAAAAGCATATGCTGCAAAATTAGCCGCCTCACCTATTCCCACTAAAACAATACATTTTCTATATTAATACAGAGACAACAGTATTTAAAATTGAGACATATAAACCCAAACTTCATTTACAAAGTGTATTAAACGACTGTATAAGGAATTGTGTAATTAAGCAATATAACAATATCAGATCCACCAATGCTTTAAAATGTCCAAAGGTACATTTAACAAACATACTTCCCCCAAATAAAAACTTAACATTAATATGTCATACTTGATATAAGCCCTGCCCACCACAGCCATTCTTTCAGGTATGCATAGCCACCTTGACCTAAGTGATGGAAAGAACAGCATTAATTAGACCAGCACAGGAGAAAGATGCAAAGACTAGGTAGCTCAACTTGTCTGATACATGTAAATAGTATGCCAGTAAACTAAACCGACTAACCTGCTCTGGTAGAGCCCTTCTTCGCGAGTCGTAACAGGCCTTTCTTTTTCAATATAAAACTGACGCCGATAAAAAGAGTGGAGCTTACAGCAAGTGCCAAACCAATGTAGAAGTCAGAGCGGTCCGCATCGGAATCCATCTTAACGGAGGTATTAAACAAATCTATTATGCACTAAAGTTACAAACTGGCGGCTGTGTCCCAAACCTACCGAGCCGCCTAATTAGACAACATATTAGACATGATAGGGGAGTTCCCAAAATGCTGTCCATGTAGGCAGCTTACAATGTTTTAAATTACAGCCACGGACTAGAAAGGGAAATAGAATCTGAGCATGTGACTTCTGCTTTTTACATAGCTAGTTCTTTAAAACAATGCAACACACAAGATGTGTTTTAACCCAGTTTAATGTAGACTATCCATCAATTTGTCAACAAAATCAACAAATGGACACAAAACACTAATAACAGCGTTTTAAGCACGAGAAAGGTTTTGGTTAGCAGACAATGTTGATTTATGTTACGTTGCTAATTTATTTTAATATCTGAGACTATATTCAAAATACTAAAAAATGTCTAAAAGGTATAAATTGACGAACCTTTTTATCGTATCATCCATCGGTTGGCGTTTGGGTGTCGTCTGAAAAAACTTCCTGCTAAAGTCAATGCAGCACGGGTTGCCAGATACTCGGTGTCAAGCCTTGTCAGGTCTCCTATCTGAGCATCTTTGGATAGTAAATCCATCCTTTGTGTATATAAAAATCATTCCAAGACTGATACTACATTTTAGCTTTTAAAATGGCAGGTTCAGACATTTATATTAAGTTTTTTTTAAAAACCGTTATATTGAACATTAAATATATTGATATATACCGTTATATTAAAATAAACCGTTTATATAGAACAATTTATATATTAACATACAGCACAGTATTGATGGAACTAATGGTGGAGCTGAGGCCTTTATTTAATAATAATAGATAAATAGTTCTAACTTTGTACACACTATTTTGGTTTTAAGTCATTAAGGAAACAGAATGTGTAAATTCTGCTGTACTGATAGTTAAACTAGTGTGTGTCCAACCATTAGTTATTAGTTATTCCAATTAATGACACAAGTAATGACAAAGGTAAATGATATGAATGCGGAAATGAAAGTAAATCAAACAGCAGTGAAGCCAGAAACACACAGGAAACAAGTTTCATTTAATTTATCACACAGCTACATATAAAGGAGAAAGTCTAGTCTTTAATTAAATATCAGAAGTCAACCACAAGAGATTATGTGGTCTTACTTAAAGTAAAAATATTTACACAGTAAGACTAAAAGTTTTCTCATAGATGTTGCTTTGTTATAATGTTTTACTTATGTTTACTTGTGTTGTTTTTATATAATATCGGTATCAAAAAAGTACAAATCAATGCCATAAAATGTTAATTTACTGAGGAGGCTATTATACATTTATTTATAAAGAGAGGGAGATTCTTGCTGTTCCAAGGCTTTTGCAAATGATGGATTATATACTTAATGTTGAAGGGTTTGCAGTGGTTATGTCTATGGTTATTATCTTTTACATATTGAAGAGCAAATCCTTGATGATCAAGACAAGATCCTGGAATGTTGGCCTTTCGTCTGGTCTCTATACAGAAAGAGAATTTAAACCCTTTTATTATATATGAGATTTATGTCATTTTTCATTTGCAAATATAATCAGATTTAGATCACTAAGTGATTCCACTACTAGTTTAGCACTTTGTACCTCATTCCAACAGCTGCTCATAATAGAGTAAACTTTGTCGTTGGCCATTTGTGGGCGATAAAGACGCTGACCTGCAGATATTTTGTCCACTATCTCTGTGTTGTTCCACCGTTCATATGGCATTTTGCCCAAGGTGTAAATCTCCCACATCAAAACACCTGTCCAGTTACATACAATATGCAATACAAGTACAGTAAGAGAATATGAAACCAAATGTTTTGACTGAAAGTAAAAGTGACGCACCAAATGCCCAGATATCTGACTTGCTGCTGAACCTGCTGTAATTAAAGACCTCAGGAGGAGACCAGCGCACGGGGAACTTTGAGCCAACAGAGCTGGTGTACTCATCATCCAAAACATACCTGTATGTTGACAGTGGGATAGTGGGATCAGGGAAACAGATGAAACTGAGTTAGCTGGACTAGTGAACTGTTTCATGCATAGGCCTCTTACCTTGACAATCCGAAATCAGTCACTTTAATGGTACCGTTTACATCCACTAAACAGTTCCTTGCAGCCTACAAACAAAACAAATACAAATAACACCACAGGAAAAGGTGCTGTAATTGATTTCTGAAAAACACCAAACACACCCCTTCCTATATCATTGCTTCACCCTCAAAATAACAAACATGAGTTTGTTACCAGAGTGTTATGGTATAAAAGAATTATATTAAAACATCTATTATTTGCCAGATAATACTTGTGATACACATACCAGGTCTCTGTGAATGTACTGATTGGCCTCTAAGTATGCCATACCCTCACTGACATCTTTACACATCTCAAGGAGCAGAATACTAGAGGGGTGCTGCAGCCCTTCCCGTAAGTAGTTCAACAGACATCCATTGGCAAGATATTCTGTGACTATATAAATAGGTTGTTGTTTAGTACAAACACCATAGAGCTGCACCAGGTTTTCATGACAGAGTTTCCTAGAAAATGTGGAAAAAAAAAAAAAAGATAAATAACAGAAATGTAAACATTAAGATTAACTAGACATGGATGACCAATAATCTTGTGTAACCACTTACATCATGACCTTAGCCTCCTCAATGAATTCATCTTCAGACATCGAGCCCTCTTTAACCATTTTAATGGCCACATCATGACGGCCTTGCCACTTTCCATATTTAACCACACCAAACTGTCCGTCGCCAAGTTCTCTGATAAATGTAAGCTGGCGAGGATCGATCTCCCAGGCTCCTGAAATGAAAAATAAGTAAAGGATGAAATGTTGGCTCACCATTTTGGTCAACAACAGAATGTGTCAGATACATCTGTCAGAACCATATGTCCAAACACTAGCTTACCGTAACCCAGACCCGCAGTGGAAGGAGCATGCTGAGTTCGATTTGACACAATGTGTTTTAGTCTGCTTACCAGACCTGACATAGATCAAAACACTTGATCAAGCACTTTTACACCCATAATTTGTGGTTTATTTTTGTTTGAATATTTACAGTAAGATTTACCTGCCGCATTGTGCTGGTGATAATTGATAAGTTCTGGGATGCTGCTAAAGTTGTGCTTCTCTGCTAGATAGAACTGGCCTTGTTGAGTGACACATATGTTGTAGTGTCTGCAGCCATTAATAGCCTCACTAAAGAACAGGAAGTTAGTGCCAGTTTTCCTTGAGATTCAAGTCAAATCTTTTTTTTCACATGATATGTTAAAATATGACGATCTAGTTTACTAGAGAAATTTCTTTCTCTATGGGTTACATTTTCCACTTTCATTGTGGTTTTGATACATTAACTAAGACAAATGTGCCTAGGTAGCTAAATCAAACTTACCTGCTAGTCCTGGTGAACAAAGATACGGTGTATTTTCCAGTGAATTTGCCAGAGTCTCTCACCAAGAAACCGCCATCCTTATTCTATTTTAAAAACAACATTACAGCACATTGTGTATATAATACACCTATACAGTTTAGGGTGTATTCAGATATATTGTCACCCAATTTACTTGAATTCAACCTACTGTACATTAGAAGCATGGATGTTTTTTATAATTGATTGATCAAGGTAAACATTTTTCATTTTTTTTCATTTTTGACATTTTTCATTGCCAATATGCCTCTGTACTTACTTCTGTTTTCAGTAAATTCTCTGCTTGACTGCGGTTGATATTCTTGCAGTACCAACTACAAGATGAGAGAAGCAGATATGTTAAGTTTATTTAAGTCCATGAGAGTTAAAATGATTTCAACATCCTTTGTGGTTAGAGTTTGCTTCTAAGGTTATGTAAAGCTTATGTCAACTAGTGTAGCTGTAGTTTCCCATCTTTTAAAACGTATACTCACTCATATTTCTCCAATCCATTCAAGGCCTGAACAATATAGTTACTTGGGATGTATCCTTCGTTTCTGTAAACAGTGTGAGAGATAAGCACGGTATAATTATGCTTTTCATGTTGAAGAGTACATATAATAAGGACACAGCTCTGATTGGACAGCTAGTTCCACCTGACTACATTTTGCTCACATCCTGTAAAAGTTTCAGTAGATATGCAAATAATTTAACAGCTGGGTTTATAGAACATGCAACATTTCTCACATTTGCAACAATTGGAGTATCGATATCTTTAACACTATAGAGCAAGTGCATCACGTTAACCAAAGTTTCGTTTTGATTGTACTTGTCGCAGTGTGACAAATGAATTTGGTGTAATAAAGAATGCTACCCTTGATTAGTTTGTAGAAGTCTCCTACCCATATTTATCTCTTGCTTTAAACCAATTCGAATCAGTGATTTCTAAGAGTGTGTACTCTTCATCCTTTCTCAGCTCCAGATCATGGGAAGCCATTGGTGCATATTCATATTCAGCTATAACAGTCATGCCCACACTGAAGCTTGTGGGCTCTGGTGGCTGGGGGGGCAATGGCCTGAGCACCTTCTCCTAAGGCAGGAAGACAACACAGATCAGATCACAGGAGAAAATTTGATGGTACACCATGCATGTATTGTCAGTGATAGGATAGACTGATTACCAACCTCGTCAGGTGTGGGTGGAAGTGGCTTTCTGGAATTGCGCTTCCTGGAACCTCTGCTGGGAAACCCTTAGGAAAAAATGAGATATATTTACATGTATTGAATAAATACGACTGCTAAATGCTGTTAAATAGTTAGCAACAGCTATTTCACCAAACTGTGTTAAAATGGCAAAACAAAAAGGTCACTTTGATCTACAATAGTTTGCTAATATATTGTCCCTCTTTGTCTTGACAGACCTCCATTTTTGGTCTCCAGCACTCTGCAGCCCATAGCCTGTTTAACCTCCTGCATGCAACACTTCCAGATGCCGTCTTCCCAGAAGCAAGGATGGTACTTCTGCATCAGGTCCTTGTTGAACCGTACCACTTTAATACAGGTATATGAGAAGTCATTTATATTGAATCAACAATATAGGGTTTGAGTTACAAGTTATTTCTTTTCATGCAGTCTACATAAAGGTGGCTTGTTAATGTGACTATTGGACTGTGATCATCACTTCAGTACATACTGACCATTCTTTAGTTCTTTAATCCACTGTTTTCGTACTTGGTCTGACCTGGCAAATACATACAGGGGACCTTCGTCATAGATTATCTGTGGGAGAGAAGCAAAAGACATTGTCAGTTATAAACAGTTTTGGCCTACAGATGAATCAGCTGTTTCTTTTACAGTTTTTACTTTATTTCATCATAATCAACTATTGCCAAATGTTTCCTCTTCTTTAGTTCCGTTTACAAAGCAGTTTTTTTTTATTTGTTATTTTTTAAGGATTGCAAAGCATGTGGACTGGCTTTGGCCTACAGTAACATGCAAATGAAGATCTATAACTACATAAAATAAAAATGACAATTGACTAAAATTTAAATGATGCTGTTTGCAGACATGTTGTCAGAAAATGGAAGTGGTGTGAAAACTAAAGAAACTCTAAAGTTTCTGAAGCACGGTACAGTGTTTTTCTGTCTGATGCCTTTACAGTGTCAACACCTGTTGATGTCTGTTGTTCCTCTGGCTGCAGACTTTGAAATGAAAAGGTTTCACTTCTGTTCTGTTCTGTTTCTGTTCTGTTCATTTTTCTGTTCTGACCTTATAACAGGACACATTTCTACTAGCCTGAGGAGCTTAAAATTTGTGTTATTCTACCTTAGATTTAAAATTAAACCGATGCTTACAGCTGAATTATAAAGGGATTCAGAACAATACTATACAATGACCATATATGTATATGTAATATTTCCCCTGTGCCCAGAATTTGCAAAATCATACCCTTGGCGTTTTATCATCCAGCTCCTTAAGGTCTCAACCTGGGAAGCTTTTAAACAGTATTAAAGGAATTTCCATCTATGCTGGACTCTTCTTGGCTACTTTTTATTTATTATTTGGTCCAAATAATCAATTTTAAAAATACTTTAAATTAAAATGTAGTTTTCTAATGAAATAAATTAATATGTTAACACAATTATATTTTTCATTAAAAAAAAACAAGTGATTCTAAATGCTTGACGGTATAGTGTATATAGTTTTATAGTCTGTGGTAATATCATATTCTTCATACAGGCCCACCTGAAATGGGTAGAGACGATCAGGAGGAGCAGCATCTTCAGGTAACACAACCTCCACACATTTGATCTTCTCAACGTCCACATAACCCTTCAGTCCTTTCCTTTTCTACACAGCCAATGCGACAGTTGTGCTAACAAGAACATCAATCTCACAAAATTCTATTGTTATGATATACGGACACATATACGGTTCTCTAGTGATTAACATCTTGGAACAAAATATCAAATAATTTCTAAAACATCCTTTTCACATTTACTGCTTAAATATGCTCTCAGTGAAGCAGTACATATCAAAGACATACATACCCCTTTCTCAGCATCATAGTCATAGTAGGATACCCTATCTTGCGTGAGCACAAACAACCTCTCTTTGAAGTTTAAAGGTGAGGTCTTCTTCTTTTGCTGGGACCGTTTGATAAAAATCTCTTCTAAAATGCTGTCTGGCATGTTCATTTATGTCCAAGGTTATCTTGAGGAAACAAAGAAATAAACCATGTTGCCTTTGTTTGAACAAACTGGTGGTCGTAAGTGGTCATTATGTTAGTTTACATATGAGTTAGCGATGAGTAACTTACAGAGTAACTGTATTTTCACATTGCTAAATATGTATTTCATCTTTAATTTGACAAAGAATGAGAATGCTATAAACATAAGCATATACAATGGCTCTTAAACCTAATTTATTTAAAAGATAGATAGCACAGGTATATTTGCCATGCATAAAATGATAGAAGATGTAAAAGTATTTAGACACTTTATGGTTATCAAATTTCCTGGTGAACTGTCGTTATTCTGCAAGGTCACCTGTGTAAATGGAGAACATCATAAATGTAAAATTACCTTGAGACCAAATGTCTAATTAAAGTTAAGCTGGGTTTTTAGAATAGTAGTATAACTTGTTTGCAAATTGGTTTCTGCTGTTGTTTTCAAATGAAATTGGTGTGACAAAAGTGTCTAAATACTATATACAGAAGACAATACGTTTATCAACTTCCCTGCTTCCAGCTTTCTCTTTTAATAAATGAATACTACTGTTTTTTATGCTGAATTCAGGATTTCCCTATTTAACAAATGATTAGGAATCGTTTGCATGAACTCTCCTGCCAGTATCAATGACATTCTTTGTTGTCAATATTTCCTCCTTTATATCATCCTTTCCATTGAACATTTCTTCCTGCTCTGATCTATGGTGGTCTATCTAAATAGCAGGTTCTTATCTTGTACTCTCCACTATCTACAACCCAAAACTGAATGTTCACATCCTTTCTATTGACTGAGCTCTGCTAAAGGTCTTCTGAGCAACAGCTATCATATCGATACTGTACAATAGTAAACACCTAACTGTTTATTAAACTACTGTAGGGGATTTAAAAGATTAAACAAATACCACAAGCACCCCATTGATTACAGCAAATGGGGCAGGTGAGAAAGTTTGAGCTGAGAAAAAAGTATCAGCATTTGTTAATCATTTAATGACCTTGTAACAGAACCTTTTAACTTTATACAGGTTTCAGTTCTTTAATCAAGTTTTAGACTAACAAAGACTTTTTGTTACCAGTTACCAGTTTTTGTTTACTGTCCTGACAAGACAACAGTTTTAATACAGAGAAACATTTAGTAAGTTACCTGTCTCTTAGTATCCTCTAGTCAGTGTTGTTTTTTAACCGTTGCTTTTAGCGCCTCTATAATAATCTTTAACAGCAGTTAGTTTGTAGTTGTTAAATGCTGAGTTATCTGTGTTGTGTGGTAAAGAAGCTGCACTGCCTGTTTTAAACACCATCACAGCATTTCCTGGTTTCTTCTGCTGCCACAACCAACCCCCCATTTTAACACTTAAAACTCTTCACAAACTTCACAAACCCCAACATAACAACAGTAACAATATTGATGCATAACAAAGTATTTTGTTAAATGAGGGTTTGTACTAATAATGCACAGTTGTTGGCAGATTACAGGCAGTTTAAAACATACTCTTTACCTGGATAATAACAATGCAAGTTTGGTTTTGGGTTGTTATGTCAGGCCTGTGGTATAATACACTTTGGGTTTCTCAACAATGTTTGTGTAAAGTTTGGCACCTTTGTAAAGGGCAATGACTTACAAGACTTGACACTGTGGAACTCAGAGGGAAGTTGCATCAGTGTTTCTTTGTGATACAGAGGAAGGGGAAACTCAGTTTGTATCGGCACCAGTAAGCAGTACGAGTGAGATAAATACTGTCAAGCTTGTCTCTGTTTCACATCAAGGTTTTCTCCAGACAGATGTTGCACAAATTTACCCAGAAACTACTCGTTGGCTTATACCTTTTAGGAAGACCATAACTTCCTCTATGACTGAGCTATGAATAGAGAATTGGTAAGGTGTCAGACAATCTGGATCCTAGTTTTTAGGCCAAATCGATTCTTTAGATATTCAACATAAAATAACTACCTGTTACCAGTTTACATCTTTGCTTAGTGACACTGGGTTAGTGACACTGGGTTAGTGACACTGGGTTAATTGAAAGTGTTGTTAAGCAACAGGAACCTTCTAGAATGTCCTGTGTCTATAAGGTTCCTGAATGATAAGTATGTGTACTGCTGATGGTAAGAAGGAGGAAACTTGGTAAAATATAGACTTTTATATTACACCACAATTTATCTACATCTCTGTGGTTCCTTACTAATGCCTTGCATTCAGTTATTTACTTTGTAAGACTTGTGTGTTACGGCATGAATAAATATAACAGTATTTTAAGGAATGCTGGTTGTCACATTATGCATAGTACTGTTTTTATTTGCTGTGCACTATTAAATAGGTTAAGCAAAGAGAAACTTTCCCTATAAATGAAGTTACTGATGAACGACAGTAGAGTATGGTGAGTATTATGTTCCTGTAGTTTAACTGGTAGAATATGGTGGCTGCAATGTCAAGGCTGTGGGTTCAATCCCAGAAAACACACGTGGTGGTAAAATGTATATCTTAAACACACTATAAATCTTTGGATAAAAACATTTGCCAAATGCATGAGTGTGAATGAAAATGTTATTAGGAATGTTATTTTAAAGTTTCATTCAAGTCTATGATTCACCTAAACTGATTGTGTGCTGTGTAAATACAACCATAAGACATATAATACAGAATATAAACTCATGCATTCATACATTGATACAGGATTAAAACAGTGTCTGAAAGGGTGCGCAAAATTTAAGTTTTAAATTTGTGTGTGTGGATATTTCATTTTGATAAAAGCATGTTTACTTTTAAGTGATGCAGTAACAGCGTAGACAGAGAAAGTGTAAAAGATATATATTAGACTAATCTATTTGGAAAAATAGTCTCAAACTAGTTTCAGAATGTATTTATCTTTGGCTGTATAATGTTATACACTAGTACTGCATATATAATGTTATGCTGTTGGGTTAATGTTGCCCAGAACAGCCCAATTTGCATGGGTTGCATTTTGAATGTAATTCAGTACTGGAATGTTGGTTTGCTTAGAACGACCATGAAACAGGATGGTTAAACTGTAATTAGGGCTCGAGGAGAAACACAACATTTTTGCAGAAAGGAAACACTCTTGAGAGAAGTTAAAACTAATTATTTAAGCCATCATACTATTGCTTAAAGTGACAACATTAATCAATGTCTGCCTAGTGAAAATCTCTGGCATTCAGACTGTCTTGGTCCTTGATAGAGGAGTTTTCAACTAATAAAGATATGTAAGAATTCCTACCTTAGCTCTTTCTCCAGTGTGGTCTGGCAGCAGACTGAGATCAGGCTTAGACAGAGTCCAGGTTAATAAACTGGACGCTGACTGTTATCAGCAGTGGACAAAACTCCAAACTCCACCCTACCACAAGACTCTTGTTACCCAGTTCCCCTTTTGCTTCCTGCTCATTTTCATACTGTCACTCATGCAGGGCTGCTGTTAACAGTTTCACGCAATATGTTGTAACTCACATCTTGTGTGCTAGTGACCTCTGTAAACATAAAGGTATGCAGGTCAGAGATCATTCATTTTGGTTAACCTTAAACCTGCCTGACTCCTTTGATAAATAAGACAATTGTGGAAGTATTTTGCCTATATAGGCTATAATAATGTATAATACTTTAGGATATTTTAATAGTAAAAGAAATTTGGAAGGTGTTCATTGTTATTAATTAATACAAAAATTAACGTGGTTAACATACTCAAATACTTTATTGCATCTATTTTATTATATGATTTGTGTCGATCACTCATATAAATGCCATCGAAAATGTACATTTTTAAAACAACATCGCGTTGTTTTTATGTCATGGAGTGCTGAATGACACAAAAATGAATCCTTTGACCGACTGAATAAATATGTACATGCACATCTGAAACACTTGGCGGCGCTAGTAGTGAGCAGTTCCGCAGCAAATACAGATGCACAACTAAGATTAACAGTATAAATACATAAGTAGTACTATTACGTTCAAACAACATTGCTTGTTGTTTTTTATGTAATGTTTAAATGTCATAGTAAAACATATTTGTTTTGTAAATACATTTATTGATTGAGCTTACTCTGAAACCTGCTTTATTATTAGTAGATATCAGATGCCACAGATGAAACTTTGAAGATTATAGGAAGCTGGTGTGTATATAAAATACATCTTCAGCAGCATATTGATTGATATTTAGTGTAATGTGCTTGTCAGATGATTAGAATACCAAAGAAACTTCCACAAATGCTTAAAGGTTAGAAAAGACAGCAGCTGTCAAATGATTTGTAAAATAAAAATAGCTGAGTACAGTTAAGAAAGGTTTGGCACTCTTAAAACTAATTTAAAGTGCTAATTAGTTTTATATACAACATAAAATGACAGGTAACTCCATGTAAACTTATGGGACAGTTGTGGCCCACTGGTTAGAGAGTTGGACTTGTAACCAGAAGGTTGTAGGTTTGATTACAATGCTGAGGTGCCCGTGAGAAATTCACCTAACCCCTGATTGGTCCCCAGACACAACAGTGGCACCCGCTCCTCCAAATGTGTGTGTGCTCACATCTTGTACTGTTACCATACCCAACACATATGCTGCTTTCTTTCACTGTCAATCAGTTGAAAAATGTAAAAATGTATTTATTCTACAGCATGTGCAGTTTGATCACATCAGTACAATAATATGTTTTCTTCTTTCTTCAAACTCTCTTGGTTTTGAAACCACATTTAGTTTTCAGAATCATGTGACAGGGTCTGTCATCTTGCTTTTGATAGGCTTGTCAGTGATAAGTATTGTGCCTGTAGGATTGACTGAGACCAGCACCTCTGAGAAAAAGTCCCGGACATCTTTCTTCTTATACACAGGTGGGATCTGCATTACATTGCACTTAGGACTGCAGAGCCGTCATTTAAACACCATCACCACAGAAATGATAAATCTGCATGGGCCAATAATCTCTGTCTATTCATCACTGCCAAGGCCAGGCTGTCACCTGACAAGGGCCGTTCCCACACTTCAAAACTGTCAGCCTGTGAACAGAATGTTGCAGTTGCATTATTTAATGCTGTTAAACCTTGATGGTTTGAAAGGAAACAGGGTGGGCTAAGATAAATTACCTTGAATGTTCGATAGACCTGCCTGCCAAGAGGGTCCTGACTGATGGCAGTAGTTCATTGGCTTTGGGGCAGATGTTTCATAGAGGTCATTGGACCTGAAGTGGGGCAGCCATGATAGCCCACAAAGCCATCTGAGTCTGCTGCTGATCATGGATCAGGCCATTGTTCTCTACGATTTATCTAAACTTAAAGTGTTTACTGTAGACCGATGCACGTTTACTGTTCAATAACTTATGTAATCACAAGGTTTGTGATTTAACAGTAGAAGTGGCTTCTTATATTCATCTGTTATTCTTAATGTCTACAGATGAGATGCTTTAAATCATGTTAGGGTCATTCACCACTTCCTGTCACTGGGACCAGGATCTTCTTATGATCAGCTGTCAAGTTCAGGATGCTTTTCACACTTGTGAAATAAAATAAAAATGCAAGTATTCCAATGTTTCTCATGTCTGCATAAATAGCATGTTTAATGCAAGTTAGGACACTATAATAAAATACTTAAAGATTGTAAATACCTGATTTAAACATTTTTATTCTGGACCAGGATCTTCTGATGATTAGCTGTCAAGTGTAGGATGCTTTTTACACTTGTCCACTGGTCAGTGATGTCTCCATAGTTTTACCAGTAGTTACAGGTCTTACAAATACTCTCATAATGTGACTGAATGTCACAAGGAGAATCAAGAAAGTCTATTGTTTGACTAAGCAGTATTTAGGAAAATAGTGAAACATAAAATAGTCTTATTTTTTTCTATGTACAAAACATTTGACATTAATTAAGTATATTAATTAACTACATGTAAAAATATGTATTAGTGCTCTTAAATACATTGAGATGTCTCACATGTTGATACTGACACTCGTATAATGGCCATTCACAGGGGTATACAGTACCACTGCCTGTCTGGTTTAAAGCTCTTGACATGTTTGTGTAGCCTAAAAAACATCAACATTCCAGAGTAAGACAACAAATCAATTTCTCTGAGCAATTCTTACATTTCTTAGCATAGTTCTCTGACTAGTGTGTCCAAGCTGATGTCAATCAGGCATGAAGCATCCGTCAAATTTTAACAAATCCACACCCCACTCTGCAAAGA
>JAZGTK010002045.1:1387-34255 GCA_036877625.1 Ambastaia sidthimunki
AAAAATATTTATCGGCCTATATATCGGCTATCGGCCTCCCAATTTAAAAAAGTTATCGGTTATCGTTATCGGCCAAAATTTCTATATCGGTGCATCCCTAGTAGATTGGATGCCCGTTCTGCGTCTTCTACATTAAAAGTCCATGTGGCAGCTATTGCCGCCTCTCGCTCCTCTGATGATGGGCAGTCGATAGGGAAACATGATTTGATTATTACGTTTCTAAAGGGGGCGAGAAGATTGAATCCCCCCCGTCCGCCATCGGTACCGCCATGGGATTTGAATTTGGTGCTGTCGGCGCTTTCTCTACCTCCATTTGAACCTATAGGTTCTATTGCCCTTAGGGAGCTTTCGCTTAAAACCTCCCTGTTGCTGGCGCTGGCTTCCGCTAAGCGAGTTTGAGATTTGCATGCATTCTCTGTGAGTGCGGACTCACAGAGTGTTGCTTATGCTTGTGTTTGAGCATGTGTTTGCTGGGACCGCCGTATAGCCGTCCCTTCATTATGCCGTGTGTATAGCTTGCTGCTAACCTGATAGGCAATTTATGCTGTCATTGTTTGTGTATGGTAAACGCTGCATAGAGTTCCGCGGTTTACCTGTTATACGTCCTTTTAACACGTTGTGTGTTTATACATTACCGCTTAATAGCGTTGTGTTGTAAATATACTATGATTATTGTATATGAGTAACCGCTGTACGGCGTTTGCTGTTTGCCTGTTTTAAGTCCTTACTATGTGCTTGTGTGTATATACATAACCGCTGAACAGCGTTTTGTGTTGTACACGATGCAGAGCTCTGCACGTCAAACAACCCGGATATCCCGTGTTATTGTGTGCCTTTCTGCTTGAGTGCTTTATACTTTGCCGTATGCAGATTTTGTGACAGGCTGCTGAGCGCTCATTGGCTGCCTTAGGAACTATCGGATGCGAGACGGCGCAGTTTTCACGTTGGTTGTCTGTGACCGGTCTTGGCCGCTCTCAAGGCGTGATTTTACTCGTTTCCCCATAGCGTCAGTGACTGACGCAATGTGAGTGAACGTCCTCGAAAGGGAACGTATACGGTTACTGTCGTAACCTCGGTTCCGACAGAGATGGGAACGAACATTGCATAAGTTGCCGTGCTCGCGGCCACATGTATGCTGAGGTTCAGTCAAAGATTCTGAGGCAATGTCACTGTGCAGCGCATTATATACTGCCTGAGGTCTCATTCAGTATTTGCATGCGATTTGCATAATCGATGTGACATTGGCCAGTTGTTTAACTGGCGTTATTCAATAAGATTTCAGGAAAGGTGTCAGCGAGTGGTAAGTAGGCTAATATTGGCATTCAGTGAAATTATTAATGTAGTTGAAATGGTACCTTAATTTGATTTAAAATTAATTGAAGCTACCAAAAAGTGGGAGTCCCCCTCAAAATCTCACACTGGCAGAGGCGTTGGCATTTGCCCTAAACTGGGGCCTTGCCTGACTAATGTGTGAGTATTTATTGATAGTTATTTCTGGTTGTCTGCTATTTTTAAAAGTTTCACCACTTTGTCTGCATGAAGGGGCCACAACTAGAGACTTAGACGAAGAGACTGTTTCTGCTACGTGTGTGTGTGTGTGTGTGAGAGTGTGTGTGTGTGCGTGTGAGTGTGTGTGAGAGAGAGTGTGTGTGTGAGAGAGTGTGTGTGAGAGTGAGAGACACTGTGTGTGTGTGACTGTGTGTTAGACTGTGTGTTAGACTGTGTGTGAGACTGTGTGTGAGACTGTGTGTGTGTGTGTGTGTGTGTGTGTGTGTGTGTGTGTGTGTGTGTGTGTGTGAAAAAGGGTGTGTGTGAGACTGTGTGTGTGTGAGAGTGTGTGTGTGAGAGTGTGTGAGTCAGTCAGTCAGTCAGTCTTTGTTTTCTTTCCTGCAGAATGTGCCACTGGCTGCTTCCAGCAAAAATTAAGTGAGTTGCTACTTTCATGTTTGTAGATTTGGACACCATAATCTGCAACTCTTGACTGTTCTCCTTTATTCACAGGATGTACGCGCCATATATAAGAGGCACCTGCTGCTAAAGATGGAGTACCACAAGTTAAAGATAAGGGTCCATCTGGAGATAAAAAAAAACTACAGATATTTTAAAACTACGTATTTCATTTAAATAAAGACATAGGCCTACCAAAATTAAGTAATGAGTGCAAGATGATAAGATATAAATAAAGTGTCAATACTTGTAACATTCATGTTACTAAAAAGTGTGGTTATAGGTGTTATTCCAATCATATGGCCAAATGTTAATGTTAGGCCTAGCTGATGTTAAAGTTCTGTACAGAGTTATGATATGAATAATTGTAGGCTAAATGACATTAAATTTCACATACGTGTAATGTGAGACAAATGTAATCTATAGGCTATTTGGTGAAAAATAAGAATTATTGCTGCAACAGTGTTTCCCCGTATTGATATAAAAGAACCTTGCCACCATTGAGAGTCGAACCCGGAACGCCCGCATGATGCGCAAAGGGCATGACCACTCTGCCAACAGCACTTTACCGTGCCTGTGAAACAATTCTCATGTTTCAAGACATTATTATGACAACAATACATTTTTTAAAAATTTTAATCATTGGGAATTCGACAAAACTAACCAAGAATGTGATGTTAATTCATTTTTGCTGACATTGTCACCTTTGTTTTCGGACAACACGAAAAACCAAGCGGGAAGTGTGAGGAACTGTTTGTTTGAGACTCTGTTTACTACAGGTACGTATTCTTTGTAACGCCGCTTGATTAAGCATGACAGTTAACCTGCCATGTTAGCGAGAGTAATGGAACCGAATTCTCGCTAAAACTAGCGACGCTTAATGAAGTTAGCAAGGATTTAGAGTTAGTGAGCTTGATGGAATACCCACCTGGTCGGGAGCAGGTTTTCTTCATTAAACCCGGAGTTTATTTCGGTCTCCTCCCCTTTTTTCCGCCAACCCTCCAATCACAGGTGGAGCCACGGCCATGGCTCCTCCCTCTGTCGGCTCCTCCATGGGCCACCATCATGGCTGCAGCCTGGGTCCAACCTTACCCCTCCTGCTTTGGATCCCTCCTGTCTCTCCCATGGCTCCGTCGTCACCACTCTGGTCCCTGTGGGTTTCCCCTGGCTCCTCCTGTTTTGGACCCCTCCTGTCTCTTCCATGGCTCCTCCCTCTGTCATCACCTCCCTGGTCCCTGTGGGTCCCTCCTCCCGGGAGTCCGGCCTCCACCGAAGCCTCCTCCGAGACTGTGTTTGCCACCGAAGCCCCCTCCTTCCAGTCCTCTTTGGCACGAGGTCGCACCTTCCGGGAGGGGGGAGTAATGTAATGAACTGTTATTTTGGTTTTCCCCATGTCTATGCCTGTTACACCCCTGTGATCTGTCTATTTGGTTCCCCCCATGTCTTTTTCCTTATTTGGATTTCCTGTCCTTGTTTAGTTAATAGCCATCACCTGTCTCTGTGTTTAATTAGTTTACTATTTAAGTTGGTTTCGTTCTAACATTCTTTGTCCGGTTTTAGTTAGTCAAAGTGTACGTTTCGTTGGGTGTTCCATGGTCCTGGTTTGTTTCGTAGTTGTTCCTTGTATCGAATTTGGATATTCTCAATTAAAAACTCCTTGTTAGTTTACTCTGTTGTTTTGTTCCTCACTCCAGAAGCCCACGCACGCACGTAACATACATTATATTTATGCATTTTTGTGTGTGTGTGTGTTTTTCTGTGGTCAAACAAAATGTGTTGACTTTACTGGTAACAAAGAGTTTCAGAATTTGTATGTGATTCATGGCCCATTTGGTTTCATCAAACTTTATTTAAAAGTTTGGACTGTCTAGAGTTACTGAAAAAATCTGCAAATACACACATAAATGATGTATGGAATATAATAAAAACGCATAACAGCAATTGTATCTATGTATTAAGGCTGTTTGTAAGTAAGTTAATATAAAGTTGTCAGTTATATCTTGCTTAAATATTAAGCATGGGCTGGACAAAGGTGATACAGAGAAAATATGCACCTAAAAAGATTTTTAGAGTCAAAAATGGTAAGTGTGTTATTTGTTTTGTATTTGTAATTGTTCTTTTTCACAGTTTTATTGAAATTTTTTATTGAAATAGTCCCTGAAGGAGGGAGTGGAGATGTTGCATCAACGTACTGACGTATGGGATCAGCTTGAAAGCCCTATCACCTTTAAGTAGTAGGAAAACACGAGTCAATGAGCATTGGGCAAAGGAGTAGATTTATATACACAGAAGTGGGTATATCAGGCCGGCCACAGCTCTCTTTCACCAAGATGTTTTCTTTCAGTCAGTTATGTTTGACATTACTGATGTACAGGGTCCCTATAGAAAGCACCACAAGCCAACCAACATTAATGGCTAGGAATGCAGGTATGGGCAGCCAGAGATGGCACTCCAGAACCACCAAGATGGACATCGTATGGCCGAGGGCCTGCATCAACCCCGGCTCAGAACTACCCTCATGGAGCTGTGTGAGTGCCTTGGCCTATTAAAATTCTGGCAAGAATTTGCAGGGGGAACTGTGCTGTCACGCGGTAGCTCTGATCCCAACACTGCAGAGGACTGGTTTTTTTTTTAAATGGAAGTCTATGGGGCAGTTGCTAGGGTACTGAAACTGGTTGCACCCTCTGGTGTGACAACAGGAAAATGAAAACACTAAAATGTGTTTTTTAAATTGGTTTACTTTTAGTTTTTTTAATACTGTTTTAAGTTTCAGTGTTTAATAATTATGGAATTTCTGATATAATCTGATTTTAACGCATATAGTTTACCTACAATTTGTGTTCCAAAGTTGGTCAAAGGTCTTACTGGTGTGGAACGACATTAGGGGGAACAATTAATGACAGAATTTTCATTCTTTGGTACACTATACCTTTTAAGCATTTGAAAGGCATCAGCTACACTCAGGTAATTGTGAATGCCTTTTATGTCAGGTCTATAAAGTTAATTGTTCCTGTCATACATTAAATGTATTGTATTAATTATTGTATAAGACTAAATATTGGAAAGAGCAAATAAATTAATAAGTAAATGTGGAAATGCATTTAATAATACATAAATGAAGAAATGATTTTGGCAGGTTTCGGATTGTATACTGATTGTATTATATAGATAATGGATTCTATTCTATACTGACTGTTTAATTTAAAGTTGAGGACTTGCAACTCGACTTGGACTTGTCATGACTAATGATCTCAAGCCAATGCCAAACTCTATAACATATATAAATATAAATTTTATCTAATACAAACGTTTACAACATTAACAGAACTAAAAATGAACCTTGATTACCTTTTTGATTCTCTTTTGTGAAGTAAATAACATTTAGTGTGTTATGCATTCTATTTGTATTTGCATTAACTGTTTTATAGAATGTCAAGGAAAGAAAATCTTAAATATTTAAAAACAACAAACAAACAAACGAGTACTGGTTTAAATACGGGTGGTGATTTATCTAAATGTAATACTAATTCTGTAAAAATAATGTTTAAGTTTTAAGTGTCCTTTTCGTCCCTTCCGCCCCTACCCCTGAGGAGGTCTGTGCACGCCACTGCAACAACAACATGTACTGTAGCTGTGTAGACTGCTGGGTTGTATGGGCGGGTATTGTTTCGTGGCACTATTGAAAATGGGCGGGCGTTAAAAATCAGCCAGGAGAAAACAGGAAAGCCTTTACTTCCCAGGACCACAACAACAAGAAAACGGTAACTATTTTAAACGTTTCATGTAAATACATAAAGTTAACGAAGATAAATGACCGTGATGTAGTGAGGAAACCGTATACCTTGTGCGGTTAGATTGATTGTTGATTTTTTTTTTAAACAGTTCAGATGGTTGTGATTACCAATAGTTTATAATAGAGCTTCTGCTTCATGTATGTTCAGGCACAGACTTTTTTGACATCGTATGTTACGATAAATAACAAGAAAATGAATGTAGTTACAGAAGTCTACTGACATTGGCAGAAATTAATGTTTCGGGGTATTAAGTATATTATAGCACATATTCCCTTTTATTTGTAATTCTAGTAAAAAATTGGCAATTTGCAAAGCTTTTCTAAAGGTGTAGTGAATGATGTAAAATGGCGGAGTTTGATTTTCAAGCTTTTATATCAGTATGCTACTAATGGGAGTGTTTTTAAAGTTTTTTTTTTTTTTTTTAAAAAAAGCTAAATATTTCGGTTATAGGAGCTAACTATCGCTCTACTCCAGGTTTGTCTTTTACACAACAAGAATACATTTCTAAATGTTATTTTAAGTGTTGATAAAACGGTTCATATTGTTGTTTTGAAGTATATACGTATGTTATTTCTCTAGGATAATGCTGGAAATGCGGTGCGGTAACACAGGCCTCAGGACATGGGTGCCTCTCCACATTAATATAATGCTCTTTACAAGCAATAACGTGTTTGGATGTTATAATAACAATATAAATATAGTAAAATATAGTAATATTATGTTTTATGGCTGTGGTCCTTGTCGCTTTGTCAGTATTTGTGAAAACCTTTTTATTTGTGGGTTTTTTTCATTTTACATAGAGACACAGATACATTGTAACATCCGGTCAAATGACGCATCCGCAGCTATGTTTCCGGTTCATGTTGAATACAGAAATGATTAACAGTGGAAATTTAACTTTCACTTTAAGTATATAATTTGTGCAGCAATGTTTAAATCATCAAGCATTACATCAAATGAGTTACCCTTTCCTTACTTAAAGATGGGAATGAGCATACAATGTATATTTAAATCTAGTGTTCTGTGGTTTATTTACATGTTTTTAAAAAGAAATATAACCTAACCGCTGGTTCTCAGGACATTTCCCCATACCAAATGTGTCTGCCTTTGTCTTTCCCTATTACAGCAAACCAAAGGAGACCACCAATATCTTTGACCATAACTCTGCCTTTTCTGTCTCTGTTGCAGATGGCTGCCATTCGTAAAAAACTTGTCATTGTGGGTGACGGTGCTTGTGGAAAGACCTGTTTGCTTATTGTTTTTAGTAAAGATCAGTTTCCCGAAGTCTACGTGCCTACAGTGTTTGAGAACTATGTTGCAGACATTGAGGTTGATGGAAAACAGGTATAAAAGCTGCTGATGATATCAAGTTTAAAACAAATAACTACCTTAGCTACATATGGCTGTATTTTGTTTGTCACATTTACATGGTGAGTCAGTTGTGAGTTACATAGCTAAACATCTCCATATTTTGCTGACTTTTGGAATTGCTTAAGTGAGAAAACTACTTTAAATAATTACTTATTAAAAATTAAAATACCTGAATAGCAGGAAGAATTATATTATATAAATTTTAATGATATGTATTCATATAACAACACATAATAATAACCGTTATTTATTAGTGGTACTCTCCTGCATACTACATTTTCTGGACAAAACTCTGGTACGTAACTCGTCCTGCATCCTTTGTCATAGACTCATGAGGGGTCAAATCAACAGGCTTATTAAAAAGAGGTGTTGCAATGACTTTCACAAATAATTGGGTGTACAATGTGTTTTGGACAGACGAAAAATTCTATAGACTTAACATTGGGCTGAACTTTGACAATAGCTCCACATCAGAATGTCGTAGAGACTTGGGCCTCATGTCGCTCGGCTTAGCAAGCAGCAAAAATAGTGACATTACAACTTTATCAACCAGTTACAGTACCCTAGCAACAACCCTATTGACTTCCATTCAAAAAGGTGAGAGACATCAGAACATTGTAGAGACAAGTGGGTTTTCTCTTTTAACTCAGATTGGCAAGTAGTCTTTAATTATTACCATGGAAACTGTCCAGCCATACCCTAGCAACCATTTACAGCACCCTAGCAACTTAACATAAGGAATAAGCCATATTTTAGCAAATTCATTATGCTAAATCATGTTTAATCATGCTGAAACATGTCTACATCATGATAAATCGTATAAGCATTATGTTAGCATCATTCTGAAACAAGTTAGAATCATGTTAGCATCATGTTAAAACATTTTGTTTTTGTTCTGTATTGTATTGTTAATATGTACATATGTTTATTGTCTACACTATATCATGTAGCATTTATTATATAAGTTTTTATTACACTTTATACACTAGTCACTTTATTACATTTTACGCACTAGACACTAAATATTTTAATATTTTCATGTAAATATCGTTAGCCATAGATACACTTATCACTCTTCTGTTACTTGTTTGTTGTATGTATGTGGCATTCAGTGTGGACAGCAAAGTAAGATTTTCATTGCACAGGGAAACTCTGCATATGACAATAAACATTTTGAATCCTTGAAATATTCGGGACTAAGTTTTGCCACGGCAAGCACCACTCACATTTTCTTCATAAAATGTTCTTCACATAAATGTAATCTAGTTATTAACTACCTGTGTTTTCAGTCAGAGCCCCAGTAAACATGTTTGATTAATATTGTAACAAATTATGAAATTTGTGTTTTGCATAATTTCACTAAACTGGACTGCATTTCTCAAAAGCATTGTAATTCTAAGTATAGCACCAACTGGCACCTACATTTATCTTAGGCTTACAAATGGTTTTTAAAAAATGCAGCCCAGCACATAAATCTGAGTTACAAAAATAAATCACATGTATAAACATTGTGCCACTTGTTAAAACCAGAGATGCCAAACATATCTGTTTTAGTGTTGTATACCTGCAAGTCAAGGAAGGAATATTCAGATGACATGCTCTTAATGACTGAATTAAAAGTGAACTATTGGGATATTAACAGTGTTGCTGGCAGTGATACTGTTGCAATCTGCATTTGTTTTGGCACTCTGTATTTGCCCCAAGGCAGCATGGATCCCTAATAATGGATGAATAATGGATAATTATGTTTAGTCACTGAACCAGGTCTTTTGTTTTTCTATTGATTTGTAGGTAGAGCTTGCCTTGTGGGATACTGCAGGACAGGAGGACTATGACCGGTTAAGACCCCTCTCCTACCCTGACACAGATGTCATTCTAATGTGCTTTTCCATTGACAGTCCTGATAGTTTGGGTAAGGCTTTATCGCTAAAATTCAGATTTACTGACCAATGCATTGCACATCTGAATTTATTAAATGCTTTTAGCAAACTGTTGTATGATGTTTGCAACCCCACATCAATCAAAATTGGACCTGTTAAAGAATAAATTAAACAGAAGACTTTTATGTAAAATAAAAAAGATGAAACAATTTATCAAGCAGAACTGTGTATTGGGAGAGAGGGTTTAAGAAAGAATTGTCAAAGATGCCTCTGAGAGGTTTCACGTTCATTTAAGATGAGCAGCTTAGTGTTCGGTGTTTTTGGTTTAACATAATGAGTGCATTTACAAGTATGACAAAACATGTTACATTGATGTAGCAGCTCATTATAAAAACCATGCGTGCATTTACCTAGTATTTTGAAGGTCGCGGGTTCGATCCCCGTATGGGCCATCATGCTTTCCTTCTTTCCATATTAAAATATGGAGATGGGGAATGCCTAAATGTAATGTGTATTTTTATTGTAATCTTTTACTTAGAACACTATTTAAAACCTGAAGTAGTTTTTTTTTTGTTACATCATAGAAAATATTCCAGAAAAGTGGACACCAGAGGTGAAACATTTTTGCCCTAACGTACCCATCATCCTTGTGGGTAACAAAAAAGATCTCAGAAATGATGAACACACACGAAGGGAACTTGCCAAAATGAAACAGGTGAAGTTATTTTACTTTTCAGAAATCATATTAATTCTGTAAATCTTTTGATCTAAAATTGCTTCATCTACAAGTGGAGAGTAGGAAGTCACATGAATGTACCTCACATGCTTTGGTTTATTCTTGCATTCAGGAGCCTGTAAAACCAGAGGAAGGGAGAGATATGGCCAACCGCATCAACGCATTTGGTTATTTAGAATGCTCAGCCAAGACAAAGGATGGAGTAAGGGAGGTCTTTGAGATGGCCACAAGGGCTGCGCTGCAAGCAAGGAAACGTGGCAAAAGGCCTGGCTGTCTGTTGCTATAGAACTTTTAGAAGAGCCGGTATCACTTAACAAAGCCTGGGGGGGCGTTCGTGTCCTAGTACTGTTGGTGTATCAGATTGTTACTGGGACAGTGTATCAGACAAAAGAGAGACAAACGAAAAGACTTTGGGAACAGTTTGGGACAGAATGACTTTATCGTCTGTCATCACAAAGCAAAATTTTGAGATAAAATTTGTAAAAAGACTTTTTTTTTAGTTTTTAGCCATAAACACCAGTTTTTTTTGTGAGTGACTGTTTTGTGTGTTGCACAGACTGTATGCTTGTATATGTAAGAATATTAATGTTTGTGTAAATGAGTAAATGTCTGTCTTGTTGTATATGAATATATCTGGCCAGCTATATTTTGTTTGAACATTCTGTGCTTGGATTAAGCACATACTGAACATTGAAGAGGGCTGTTTTGTTTAACCTCCCACTGCAGGCCTTTTCATTTTATAGCTGATGGCTCAAAGGAATCTGGGCTGTAGATTAGGGAACTAAACTGTTTAGTGAGTAGTTTATTTAAAACATACTTTTTAATCACTGCATTTAGAAATAAAATGAAAGAAAATCGAATTTAGAATTTGTCCTTAATTAGAGAGCATCTTGTTGAAGGTGCAAATAGGTCTTGTCTCATAAGCCTTGTCACTCTGTATTCCACACGTGGGTGATATAATGCTGCAATAGACCGTCTGGCAGTAGTCTGCTGTGAAGCATATGTCAGTGCAGACTGCAAAAGAATACATCAAGGGTTACTTTGGGAACATAACTGCTTTTGTGAGGTGCACACCCTATTTCCTCGTGGACTTCACAGACATACACACAAGACAGTTAATGCAAATCTACATGAGAACAGCGGGACCGTGTAAAAGTCATTTTTCTTTTAGCAATACCAATCTGCAGACATTTTGTGCTTATTTTTATAGAATTGTGTGGCATACATTTTAGCAGTGTAAGATGTGTAAAAAAGTAAGTACTAGACTACTATTGGTAGCAAAAAGCATAATCAAATTAGCCAACTATTGCAGTAAATGTGGGCATTTCGGGAAAATACCACGTTCAGCTCAAATGGGAAATACGCATAATTAAAAGGCGTTTAACCATACGTATTTTATAAACTTTACCTGGTGCAGCATAATTAATGTCAACGGCAACCCAAAGTTTAGTCCACCTAGTATTTAGCAGATCGCTCATCAACTCTTAAGAAATGTTACTTTTCTGGCCTTGAAAAGCAAACACTCATTGTAACACAGTGCTGAGAGCAGGTAACAAGATCGAGGCAGTTTAAGTGACGCCTGTGAGTGAGCAATAAACACGGAGACAATTTAACAGTGAATACAAATGCGAGTTTATTGACTACGCTACGGGGAACGTACACAATAATTAAACAACTAACTAAACAACAAACACGCATTAGACAATCAGATACATAAAACAAAAAAGGTACGAAAGGAGAGGAAAGGGGGAAGATAAAGAGTGGCAATTAGAATTACAATCGGCTTACCCACTTCTGCATGAACCATCAGTTAAATCACCTTTAAAAATGTGCTACGCTTAAACTCATCTATTGCGTAACGAATCGGATACCTGCATTACTTCTTCTGAAGACCAGGGGGTAGGGGAAGAAAGGGTTGAGAGTGTTCTGGTTGGTAATTTAACAGCGTGTTTTGTGTAAACAGACCCGCTGGTGCAGATAGGGGGTCCTTGATCAGAACCCTCCCTCATCTGGTTCTGGTCCCCTTCGTATAGTTTACGATCCTAGGATACATTTTGGTCAGGCCAAACGCTACAGTATTTAATGGATAATTGCAAAAGGGGCAGGGTATGAGAGGGTAGATTTTAATTTATTATAAAATTATTATAATTAAATTAAAAATTAAATTATTTAGTACTCTAGGAACAGCTCCTGACGTTCCCTCCAGAACGACCGGCCCTCCGAGCCTGGAATTGCTGTATCAACTTTGGGTCCAGGATGTCCTTGGCAGGAAACCAGGAGCGCTCCTCAGGGCCATACCCTTCCCAGTCCACCAGGTACTGCTTGGACCTACGAACCTGGTGGACATCCAGGATACGGTGGACTGTGTAGGCAGGTTGCCCATCAATGACCCGAGGGGGAGGAGGAGGTCTACTTGTCACAGAAAACGGAGAACAGGGAACAGGTTTGAGCAGAGAGACATGGAATGTTGGATTAATTTTAAGGGAACTTGGAATAAGTAACCGGTAAGTGACCTGGTTTACTTTCCTGACCACCTTAAAAGGACCAATGTACTTTTGGGCCAACTTGCGGGACTCCACTCGCAGAGGGATGTCACGGGTGGATAACCAGACCCTTTGTCCCACCCGGAATGAGGTAGCTGGTCTTTGCCTGCGGTTGGCCTGGTGTTGGTATCGGCAGGATGACTTCATCAGGTTAGCTCTGGCTCTTTTCCACACCTGTCGACAGCGTCGAATGTACTGCTGGACTGACGGGACCGTCACTTCGACCTCTTGTTCCGGGAATAGTGGAGGGAGGAACCCGAACTGACACTCGAAGGGGGACATGATGGTGGCTGAGGAGCAAAGGGTATTATGAGCGTACTCTGCCCACACAATGTAATCGGCCCAGGTAGAGGGACTGGTCGCCGCCATGCACCTGAGGGTCGACTCCAAGTCTTGGTTAACCCGCTCAGTTTGCCCATTAGACTGAGGATGGAAGCCTGAGGAAAGACTAGCAGTAGCCCCCAATGACCGGCAGAAGGCTTGCCACAACCTTGAGGAGAACTGAGGTCCTCGGTCTGACACAATATCCTGAGGGAAGCCAAAGACTCGGAAGACGTGAGTAGTGATCAACTCTGCAGTCTCCATGGCGGTGGGCAACTTGGGCAGGGGAATGAACCGAGCCGCCTTGGAGAACCTGTCCACAATCACCAGGATTACAGTGTGGCCCTTGGAGGGAGGAAGACCGGAGATAAAGTCCAGGGCAATGTGAGACCAGGGTCGATGGGGAATAGACAGGGGATGCAGCAGGCCCTGCGGAGGCAGGTGAGAAGCCTTACCCTGGCTGCACACTGGACACACCCGGACGAAGCAGGTTACATCTTCTTTGATGGAGGGCCACCAGTACCTCCTTTGGAGGAACTCGAGAGTTCGGTTAACCCCTGGGTGGCATGTCAGCCATGAGGAGTGACCCCACTGGAGAACTTGAGCCTGGACTGCCTTAGGGACATACAGACGATTCGCAGGACCCCCTCCAGGATCAGGCTCACAGACCTGGGCTTGTTTAATAGTGGCCTCCAGACCCCAGCGAACCGGAGCCACTATCTGGGAGCTGGGGATGATGAGGCTAGGATCCTCCTCAGACGAGGGTCTAGCACAGACTCCATTCCTCCAGTGCCATCTTGACAGCCAGTAGTTCCCTGTCCCCCACATGGTAGTTTCTTTCTGCCGGGGTGAGACGGTGGGACATAAAGGCACAAGGGTGTAATTTGTTGTCCTCTCCCCTCTGAGACAGCACGGCTCCCACTCCTACCTCGGAAGCATCCACCTCCACTGTGAAGGGCTTCTCAGGCTGCGGAAGGATCAATATGGGAGCGGTAGTAAAGGCTTCCTTGAGTTTCTGGGAAGCCTGCTCAGCCTCTGGACTCCAAGTGAATCTCGCTAACGTACTCCTGGTGAGAGTGGTCAGGGGGGCAGCCACCACTCCGAAGTTCCGGATAAACTTCCGATAAAAGTTGGCAAAACCCAGGAATCTCTGCACCTCTTTAACCGATGAGGGGGGCGGCCAGGCGACAATAGCCTGTACTTTTTGCAGATCCATCCGAATCTGGCCGAATCTGGAGAGATGATGAACCCTAAGAACTGCACTTCAGTGGCATGAAACTCGCATTTCTCAGGCTTCACATAAAGGTTGTTGTCCAAGAGGCGTTTGAGAACAGAGTTGACGTGTTGGACATGCTCTTGAAGGGAACTCGAGAAGATCAAAATGTCGTCAAGGTAGACAAAAACAAATTGGTTCAGCATATCTCGCAACACGTCATTTATGAGGGCCTGGAAGACAGCAGGGGCGTTGGTCAGACCAAAGGGCATAACAAGTTATTCATAGTGCCCTGTCGGGGTGTTAAAGGCAGTCTTCCACTCGTCCCCAGGCTTGATACGCACAAGGTGGTAAGCATTGCGCAAGTCCAGCTTAGTGAAAATTGTGGCCCTCTGTAGCAGCTCGAACGCTGTGGCCATCAGAGGTAGAGGGTAGCAGTTGCGGACCGTGATTTCAATTAGGCCCCTGTAGTCAATGCATGGGCGAAGGCCCCCTCCCTTCTTGCCCACAAAGAAGAAGCCGGCTCCCGCAGGGGATGTAGAGGGATGGATGATGCCAGCAGCCAGGGACTCATTGATGTAGGTCTTCATTGCTTCCCATTCAGGAGGAGACAGGGAGAAAATACGACCCGAGGGGGACTAGTACCAGGAAGCAACTCAATGGAGCAATCGTAAGGGCGGTGTGGGGGAAGGGCAGTGGCCTTTGCTGAAAACAGCTCTGAGGTGGTGGTACTGAGAGGGGACTCGGGAGAGGTCAATGGGCTCAAGAGACTCGGAAGTATGGATTTGGGAGAGGCAGGAAGACTGGCAAGGGAGACCTCAGCTCCGCACCAAGCCAGCGACCCAGTCTAAGTGGGGGTTATGTTGTAGCAACCAGGGGTGCCCCAGAATCAGGGGAAACTCAGATGAGGAAATGAGGTGAAAGCATAGATTTTCATGGTGATTGAGGATAGTAAGCTCTAAGTTGGAGGTTATGTGGGTAACTTGACCTGGGGCTAGGGGCCGACCATCTAAAACAATGATGGAGAGGGGAGTAGCGAGGGCATTGGCCAAAGGGACTTGGCCAATGGCGACTCTGTTCTCTTTCCCTCAGACGATGGAGAGCAAAAAAAGAGAGCGACTCAGAGGATGGAGACTCAGAGAGCGACTCAGACGATGGAGAGCAAAAAAAAGAGCGAAAAGAGAGCGATGGAGAGCGACTCTGTCCTCTTTCCCTCTGACGATTAATGGATGACCATTTCCAGGAGGGATTTTAGATCTCTGGCAGGTTTCTGAGTGGCCATCTCATCCTTAACGCAGAGGAAGCAGTCCATCAGTGCTTCTTCGTTCCACCCACTAGTGGCAGCCGGAACTGAATGGCATACCCTGCCGGAGAGTGAGCAGCAACCTGGAGGCGTGATCAAGGTGGCATAGCTGGCACAGCAGGGAGCTTTTGCCTTCCAGACTGCGGTCGCCCAGGTGAGTGCCTTGCCGGAGAGGAGGGTGAGATGGTAAATAACACTTCAATAACACTTCAAAGGAGGGTAAATAACACTTTAAAAAACAGGAAACAAAACCACAGGGTAACCACCCAGAAGAGGTAACTTGAAACAACAAAAAAACTACAAACCAAAGAACTCGGGAACAGCGAGAATAGGCAAGGTTTTCTTATTGAGCAGGTAAGAGCGTAAACTAATACCGAAGCGCCGATCGAGAGATCAGCACTGCTTAAATACCCAATGATTAATTGGCACACAGGTGAAACTGATAACATCAATGATACAATTAACTTGAGGCACAAGTCCAACATAACCCCAAAGTGGCCACTGGTGGTCAGCAAAGGAAAAAATCAAGGCATAATGTGACTATATATATACGATCAATCTGTCCTCGTGCAGGCGCAGTAACACTTCCACATGCATCAGTTACCTGATAGTAATAATTTATCAGTGAAGAAAAATATAAAAAGAAGAAGAAAAATGGGACAAAGATAAAGGTAAAGATGTAATGAATGATGATAATCATATAAATAAACTAGATGAGGTAAAGTTTGTGAACAAATGTTGGCCTAGTCTAGTAGAAAGCCTTGTCTTTAAAAAGTTTAAAATGCCTGGAGGTCCAGAGATCCAAGATTTTGTAAACCTTTACAAAACCTTTAAAATTTTGTCATTTTTTGTCTCACATGCTATAGTAGAACTTTGCTGCCCTCTACTGGAAACTGCAGGACAGGCACAGGGTCAGGGCTGGCAGCAAACAGAACAGATCTTATCCGGATAAACAGACAGAGTCAAATGGGCAGGCAGCAAAACGTCAAAACAGGGAGAACAAACCAGGGTCATACACAGAGAATCAATATACATGAAAGAACGCTCAGAATTGTCAGCTGTGTCAAAACAAGACTTTGCGGTGTGTGAGGGTATGTGCGCGTGTTAAATAGTCCATGAAATGAGGATCAGGTGAGTGTGTAATCAGCGCCAGGCAGTGGGTGATGAAAAATGAAGCCACAGAGGCCAAATTCGTGACAGTAATCAAAGCACCCATTGAAGTAAATTGTGCCTGATCCCTCATTCTGTCTGATATAAAGCTCAGCATTATCAGTCTTTGGTGTGACAGTTGTAATTGTAAAGGAGAAAAGACCATTGGGTGTTTTTGAATTGTCTTTATCAGATGCCAATACTGTCAGAAGTCTTTACCTGGATAGATAGTAATAAAAAACGTGCTAAAGCAATGCATCACAAAAAATGTTAATTCTGTCATTATTTTCTATTTGTCACGAACTACATTACCCAGAACCCCATGCTGGGACCATGGGTGGCGGCCATTACGCTCATTAGAGACTAAATATAGGCTCACCTGTGTAGCTGCTCTGGGCGAAGTCTCATTGTGCCCCGGCTAACGTCTCTGAGCATTCTCCCCTGTGGTTTCTGGTTTTTGGACTGTTTGGATATTAGCCGCCTGCCTTTGGACTTTGAGAACAATGGCCGTGAGAAAGCTCCTCCAAGGCGACGGCATAAGAAACATCGAGGAAAACGAGCTGGGGTTCGCAACAGACTAAGGACTAGAGCACACAGTCCACCTCTACCCAGTATTCTGCTCGCAAATGCCATTTTCCTTATACCGGAATATAAACAAAAGCTCGTATGGGAAGCTCCTGAGAGGCGGGAGGTGAAACGCTGGTCCGCCCAATCAGAGGCTGCGCTGCAGGATGTGCTCAATGACGTGGATTGGGACATGTTCCGGTCTACCTCTGTTGACGTCAGTGAGTTCGCAAATGTAACCGTGAGCTTTGTTGGCATGCTTGTTAAACAAGTAACACCCACCATTACAATAAAAACAGATGCTACGCTCTCCGACGCGCGGTGAAAACCGCTAAACAATGCTACAGAGAGCAAGTGGAGTCTCACTTCCAACTGAATGCCTCCAGACGCATGTGGCAGGGACTGAGGACCATTTGCGCTTTTGAAGTAAACCCTCCATTGCAATAAAAGGTAACTCTTCGCTGGTAAACGAGCTGAACACCTTCTATGCGCGTTTTGAAACGGACCGCCATGATGATGTCAGTGGTCTGCCGGCACGCAAAATGGAGGGGTGTAGAAATGTCAGTGATTAGCGCGCCATCACACTCACATTCTCCATAACACTCTTACACACACAGACAACAATAAAGGGAATTATGTGAGGCTGCTGTTCATAGACTACAGCTTAGCCTTCAACACCATAATCCCTCATAGACTGGTTTCCAAACTTATAGAGCTAGGACTGAATTCCCACCTCTGTGATTGGGTTCTGGACTTCCTGTCGGGCAGACCTCAGGTAGTGAGGGTGGGCCAGACCACCTTCAAGGCTAGGGCTACCAAGATCCTCAAGGACTCCACTCATTCTGGACACAGACTATTCACACTGCTTCACTCAGGTAGACGCTTCCGTTCCATGATGGCTAAAATGGAGAGACTCAGGAGGAGCTTCTTTCCGCAGGCCACTTGTTGACACTTAAACAAGCACAAACATATACATTACATTAAGTGACTCTGACATACAGCCATAACCACTTCATACATTGCACTTTATGCACACCACACAACTCATCCCTGTCCTCTTATTTATCTGCACAGTATGATTGAGCGTTTGGATGCACATTTCACTACTTGTTGTATTCTATATAACTGGTATGTGACAAATAAAATCTTGAATCTAGTCTAGTGCCTAAACATCTAGATTATTACTCAAAAAGTTGCAATTTTGAACTCTATTAGAGGCCATACCTAAACTACCACCCTTTTCCCTGCTAGCTAGACCAATAACGTCAGGTTGCTCCAGGGAAATTGTTTTTGTAACAACTTGAAAGTCAAGCTAAACTTTGGTTGTGCTGCAATTTTCTAATAATTCTAATTTTTTTTAATTGTAGAACATTTTAAATAAAAACACTTTGAAAACATTTGATTTATAAGATAATTGAATTGAATTTTCATTTATTACTATTTTAAGGATAATTAAATAATTTGCACTGTATGGAATTTAAACCATATGTTTAAATACAAATACAAATTATAAGCTATCATTGAATGATAGCGCTCACTTTGACAAAGCAACTGGCAACTGAATGCATTAGTTAAGTGCTTTCTAAAAATAATAGTACTTGTAATATTGTATAGTACTGTTATTATTGTTAATAGTAAGAATAATAGTATTGTTATAACAGTAAATCAAACTTTATGATGTAGGCATTCTTAACACAAACCTTACAAAGCACCTTATATATTCTAGTTGTGACATGTCTAACTCTTTGAAATGAAGACCACAACTTTGTTTGGAGCTGCGTATGTTTGTAGTGTCATTACAAATAACATAATCTGAGTAAAAGGCTAAAAGCATTTTATTTTAATTTTTAAAAAAATTATACAATTAACATTAATAACTAGAGCTTGGTTTACAGAAGGCATTAATGACAGCATGCATTTACACTAGCATAAACTCCATGAGTGCAAAACCTGATGATTCATGTTGTCCAGCATGATTTGGGAATTTTTTTAAAGAGATTTAAAACAGATATTAAAACCTTGCATTTGTTACAGAGGAGGCTCCCTCACCTCCCCTCTTCTGCCACTATAGGGAGACTCCATTTAGAACTGGACTCATCTTAGAAACTACATTTCCCAGCAGCCAACATACCTGGGGCTGACCACTCCCTCCTCATCATGCACCTGTTCCCTGTTGATCTGATTATGGACATTATATAAACTGTGTTTTACTCTGGTTCTGGGTGAAGTCTTGTTTTGCCATTACAACAATTGTGAGCATTTTTCCCTGTGTTGATTCCTGTGTATTACCCGGACTGCCTATTGATTTATTCTCTTGTTTTGCTGCCTGCCCTCGATCCTTGCCTGTCTGCTGCCTGCCCTGACCATTTGCCTGTCTTGTGGTTTACGTTTTTGGATTACCTCTGTTGTGTTTGTTTGCTGGTTCTGACCCTTGCCTGTTCACTATTCAAATAAAATGCTGCGTATGGATCGCACTTCTCCTGCGTCTTCATTACAGAAGACTTTGCCAAGACAAGGATCCAGCAGCTGTTTCAATGAACATTTTCCAGGTATGGACATTGCATTCCTGTTACTAGCACTCAAGCAGGGCACACAATCACTTGAGTGCTATGTTGCGGAATATCTGGCTCTGGCTGATGAGTCTGAATTATCGGACTGCATGTTAATAGACTTTTTCTGCGATGGCCTTAATCAGCCTTTAAAATCAAAAGTTATTTACAGTGCTCCACATTCATCATTGGGTTGTTTTTTGGATTATGTTCTGTGGACTGCTGGTTCAGCATTTACTGTGGGTGTCACGGAGGAATGCGACATCACACTCACTAATTCGATAGCAGATTCCGTTCATGAAATGGTGGCCACAACAACCCCCAGCATGTCATTGCAGCCGGTCTCCCAGAGCCTCGTCACGTCTCGGCCGGTCTCCCAGAGCCCGGTGCCAAGTCCAGTCCGGGTGTTCCAGAGCCCGGTGCCAAGTCCAGTCCGGGTGTTCCAGAGCCCGGTGCCAAGTCCAGTCCGGGTGTTCCAGAACCCGGTGTCAGTTCCACTCCGGGTGTTCCAGAGCCCAGTGCCAAGTCTGAACTGGCTTGTGATTTACGTTTTTGGATTACCTCTGTTGTGTTTGTTTGCCGGTTCTGATCCTTGCCTGTTCACTATTCAAATAAAATGCTGCATATGGATCGCGCCTCTCCTGCATCTTCGTTACAGCATTAATCCTTGAATAAAAGTATATACTTGTAAAATGTTTTTACACAGCATCCAGCTTGACTTTAAGATGCAAAACATTATTTAAGTGCATACTTTCATGTGTCTTGGTCAAAAAACATTTATAGGAGTGGGAGCAACTTTCGTCCACACCCTATGGTTGTAATGTATATATCCAAATCAACAGAATAAATTCAAGCATGTCCTGTCTTTGCTTCATGCGTTTTCTATTACTATTAAACCACACATAATAATCAACTAATCATTTATTGAAAACCATGCATTATCATCTGTACATAAATTTCACTTGGCTTTATGTGAAAGGCACACTTAGTCCCTAAGCATAAACATTTATGTTTAGGAAAGATGATCGGGACAAACACAGAAACATGATCCGCTATGAACGGCAACACACTGATCTACCAGTGTCACATCACACAGCCCTTTTACTTACCAGCTGCAGGAGAAAAGTGACAGAATGGCTCCTCATGTTGACACTGTAGATATGCTGTGATCCTCAGACAGTCTTGCACGAATGAGTTCTCATATTTCTCTAGTATTTAAAGCTGCTCACATGGGGAGGAGAGGGGATATTTAAATTATGGTGGGCAGGACAATTGGGCAACAATATCAGCTTTGATGTTACTACAGGTTAAGCTTAAAATGGAGAAGTATGCATACTTTCTATGTAATAATTTTTTGAAGCTGCTTGTAAGTAATCACCAAGTAATACAGTGGTTTTTAATCCTTGTTCTGGGGACCCACAGCTCTGCACATTTTGTACGTCCCCCTTATTCATCACACCTGATTGAGATCATCAGCTCATTAGTTAAGAACTTCATGTTCATGGGTCAGAGAAGAGAGACTTAGGGTGTGTTCCACTCCAAATTTTCTGTCTCTCTTCACTCTCTTCCCAGAGAGTGTGTTTTTCCCGGAGTCTCCTCCCAGAGAGTGTGTTTTTCCCAGAGTCTTCCCAGAGTCTCCTCGCAGAGAGTGTGTTTTTCCCAGAGTCTCCTCCCAGAGTCTTCCCAGAGTCTCCTCCCAGAGAGTGTGTTTTCCCCAGAGTCTCCTCCCAGAGAGTGTGTTTTTCCCAGAGTCTCCTCCCAAAGAGTGTGTTTTTCCCGGACCGGGGAGTCCACCCAGAGTCTCTAGGGTCCCAGAGTTCAGTCCGGGCGCTCTTCCTAGAGTCTCTCGAGCCCCCCACTACAAGCGTCAGGAGCCGTTTCGGGAGGGGGGGGGTTCTGTCACGATCTCACCTGCCACGCCCCATCCGTCATGTTCCAAGTCATCGTGATCACCTGCTGCACATCATTCTTTCACCCGCACCTGCTCCTTAATTTGCAATCAACTCTTCCGTATATAAGCGCACACCTCAGCTTTACTCGCCGTCCAGTCTCATCAATATGTGGCAGACTCCTACCGGTATCATATGCTAATCCCTTGATCTTGTACCAACCTGTATTCCTAACCTGTGTTCCCTAGTCTATGTTCCTGTTTGGCTGAGGTGTGTGTCCGTGTGTTCTCCTGGTTTCTCTGCTCTCCATTCTCCCACGCCATAATTCTCCCACACCATCCGAAACTCTCTCCGTTGACCCACGCCATACTAGGGAAAGCAAGCTCCGTCATTATCAAGTTCCAACCACTTACCTGTTCCCACGTTCCATGTCTAATTACCTGTAATTTCCAATAAACCTGTCATCATTACGCTTTACCCGTGTCCGCGTATTGTTACATCCACTACTGGCGGAACACTTGAAATAGGTTTAAATGGAATGCACTAAGCCCTTGTTCACTTGGAAAATGGATCTCGACCGGAGACCTTGGTTGGTCTTTTAATTGGAGTGGTGTCACTTTGCGGAATTATTTGGCAATTTCTGCATTTGAAAAAAAATGTTTTCAAAGACTGATGCAATCCCAGATTCAGGTTGCTTATTTGTAACAGGGTATTGTTGATGTTGTAGTAATTTAAACAATATATATTATATTTTTATAAATATTTTTCTATTTCATTTAGAACTATAACTGCATAAATGTGTATGCACAATACTACCCATTAAAGAGTTATTAATTGTAATTAATGTAGTGACGTCGATCTTGATGCACTGTGGGACATATAGGTGCCCGAAGTGTACATACAAGGGTCTGTCCATACAAACTTCCCTCGTTCACTTCACGAAGTGGAACACACTTCAAGATAGCGGCGGGGATTCCCCCGAGTGGAAGTGCTTAGAGAAGTTCGCGAGTGCATGTCTTAAACTGGAGTGGAACATACTCATACAAACTGTGCAGTGCTGATGATCCCCAGGACCAGGACTGAAAAACACTGCTATGATATATTATATTGGATTATTTGATTTTGCTAAATTTAATAGTGATTTCTAGAGTAAAGCATTGTATTTAGGATTTTTAAGCATATAGAGAATGTAAAGCTTTTGTCACACCGTTTGATTGAATGATATAAATAATAAATATTTTGTTTGGACACCATATTACAAGGATCGCGCTGCCTTTCTGCTAGTGAGTTTAATGGTGCGTTCACACCAGACACGAATGAAGCGTTGTGATTTACATGTTAAGTCAATGCGAAGACACGAATAGACATTCTGCTGTGCGATTCGCATGAATGAGGTGGCGCAAATTGAGTGTTTCTGGCGTTTGACGTGCGAATCGCACAAGTTGAAAAATCTGAACTTTGGCGGATATTCGCGCCTCGTTAACCAATCAGGAGCTTGCTCTAGTAGTGACGTGATTATGACAAAGATTAGTGGTTGGAGACTGGAGCCGCCTGGCAGAAGCCCCTCCCATGATGCGAATTCGCGTCTGTTGTAAAGTGAATTTTTAACGTGCGAATGAAGCGAGTAAAGTCAAAATGTTCAAGCGTCCAAATACGCGCGAATAGTGCGATTTATTCGCTCAAGTCGCGTCTGGTGTGAACGGCCCATAAGGCAGTATTTTGGTTTTCTGTCATGATTATAAAAAATAATCACCACTGTAGGTCATTCCTGCTACATCAAGAATAGTCACGGTAACTCACATCATTGTTCAAGGAGAAAACTGGACAATTTACAACTGTAACAAAACGCGATATCCACTGTGGTTTTCTGCACTGTTTCTTCCCTTTTTTCCCAAAACGCGATAAACGCCACTCCAGATTTTTAGCAAAACGAAACATATCCATTCGACCAATCACTGCGCACTATTCCAACACGCAAACTGCCGTGACTGCGCCCTGTCAGTAAACCCCGGTAAACACTGTCGTCTTTTGAATGGGTGTTTTCATCGTTATAAAATTAACAACATTAATAGCAACGGTGAGCCAGTATTCGTTTCGTCTATGGGAAGACATATAAACATATAAAGAAAATCCAAAACTCAGGCGGTGGGAAAATACCGGCGATATCTTGGGGCTTGTTATATGTATAGATCAAGAGAAACTTTTATCACAAGTGATAACTTAGCGAGTGATTAGCAAGTGATAACTTTTTATTTATGGTTATAATTTTGTCCACTCTCATACAGAAAATTAGTTTTTATTGAATGAATTAAACTGAAATGGATTTATACAATTTTGGGGAAAAATGTGTCATGGATATAACTGTAACGATACGCGAACACACATGAGAAATAACAATGGTAAGTTTATTGAAATGAATATGATGGTATTTGCATCTTGATAGATGAATGACTGGATGTAGATGAAGATATTTGTGCTCTTTTTTTTTTCAGGCTGAAACGGAGAGCCGAGGAACGGAGAACCAGGAAGCAGAGCGGAGACACCACAGAGATTCGGGGACTAGGACTAAGAAACACAGGTAAGTAAAACAGGTTAGTATTTGAGATCGTAATTAGCATACAATACCAGAGAGTCCATTTTGTGTAGACAAGACCGGACAATGAGAGGGACTAAGGAGTGAGCTTTTAAAGGGTGGATAATGACTTGATTGAATGATGAACAGGTGTGGGTGATTAGTATTCCGGGGAGAGTGAACGTTGCGATTGGTTGGGCGGAGAGCCTAATCTGCCAATCCATGACAGTACCCCCCTCCACGGCCCGCTCCTAAGGGCCGACCCCGGCGTCATGGTAGTCTACCGCGGCCTCGGGGTGCTGAAAGATCCGGATGATTCGTGTGAAACTCATCCATTAGACTTGGGTCAAGGATGTCAGCTCGGGGTACCCAGGAACGTTCCTCTGGACCGTAACCTTCCCAATCTACTAGGAACTCTAAGGTACCACCAAGATGAGTGGAAGAGGGGATCAATAGTCAGGCCAGGCTCTTTTGAAACAGGAAGAGAGATGGGTTTTAATAATGACACAAGAAAAGTGGGGTGAATCTTGTATTCAGGGGGGAGTTGAAGTTTATACGTGACTGGGTTAACCTGTTCAATGATGGTGAAGGGGCCAACAAATCTGGGACTAAGTTTGCAACAGGCCAGGCGCAGTCTGATGTCCTGGGTAGACAGCCAGACCTTTTGGCCAGGGTTGTAGATAGGTGTAGGTGCTCTCCTGACATCAGCAGTAATACGCTGCCTGCGCACTGCCCTTTGCAGCTGGTGGTGAGCTGCGTCCCAGACTTTCTCACTCTCTCAGAACCAGTGATCTACTGCTGGGACATCAGAGGGTTCCCCGGACCATGGGAATAGGGGAGGTTGGAAACAGTACGCACTGGAAGGGAGTAAGCCCAGTGGCTGGCTGACAAAGGGAGTTCTGGGCATACTCGGCCCAACCTAGAAACTGGTTCCAAGAGTTCTGGTGGCTGTGGCAGAAGGTTCGCAGGAAGCGCCCTATTTCCTGTATCTTCCTCTCCGTTTGTCTGTTCGTTTGAGGGTGATACCCAGAGGAGAGGCTTACAGTCACACCTAGGAGTAAGAAGAAGGCTTTCCAGATAAATTGAGGACCTTTGTCTGAAACAATATCTTCAGGAATGCCATAGTAACGAAACACGTGGTTAAACAGGGTCTCAGCCGTTTGGAGGGCAGTTGGTAAGCCAGGGAGAGGAACTAATCGGCAGGATTTAGAGAAACGATCCACAATCACAAGGATGCATGTATGGCCATCTGAAGCTGGTAAATCTGTTATGAAGTCTACTCCTAAGTGTGACCAGGGACGATTGGGAATGGGGAGAGGAAGGAGTTTACCAGCAGGAAGGTGACGGGTACTCTTGGTCATGGCGCATTTCTTACATCCCTGAACGAACCTTCTGACATCCCTTGCCATGCTGGGCCACCAGAATTGATCTTGAAGCAGCGAGAGAGTGCTGTTGAACCCTGGGTGGCCAGTGCCCAAGTAGGTATGAGCTGAGTGAATAAGGGGGGAGTGTTGGGTGCGTGGCACATACTGGTGGTCAGGTGGGCAGCCTGGCGGAGCAGCAGGAGGGTTATTAGAGGCAACTGGATGAGAGGTCCACTGGATAGGGGAGGTAATGAGATCAGTGGGAATTATTCGTTCAGGATTTTCTGATGGTTCTTCTGGACAGGGCGTCTGCTTTGACATTTTTGGGACCAGGATGATAGGAGATCTGGAAATTAAACCTTGTAAAGAAGAGTGCTCAACGTGCTTGGTGGGTATTTAGACATTTGGCATCATGGAGGTATTGTAGGTATTGTAGGAAACGGATGAGCTGCCCCCTCCAACCAGTGCCTCCACTCCTCAAGGGCTAACTTGATAGCTAGGAGCTCACGGTTTCCAATATCATAATTTTCTTCCGGCGGGCTGAGCTTCCGTGAGAAGAAGGCACAAGGGTGGAGACTAGGAGGTGTCCCCTGCTGCTGAGAAAGGACCGCTCCCACTCCTGTAGTAGAGGCGTCGACTTCCACCACAAAGGGTAATTCTGGGTTGGGATGAACTAGGAGGGGAGCAGTGGTGAAGGCCCGTTTAAGGGTGGTGAAGGCTTCTGTGGCTTCAGGGGTCCAGGACAGATATTTGGGTTTACCACGGAGGAGGTTGGTGAGCGGACTTGTAATGGAACTATAGTGGGATATGAATCTGCGATAGAAATTGGAGAAACCCAGAAATCTTTGGAGTTCTTTAACAGAAGTGGGAGTGGGCCAGGAGGTAACCTGTCCACCTTCCCCTCGTCCATGGGGATGCCACTGTGGTTGATGATGTACCCCAGGAAGTGGACGGAGGGTTGATGGAAGGAACACTTTTCTGCCTTGAGGAACAGATGGAACTTGCAAAGTTGGACCTCCACAACGTGGTGACGATGTTCAGCTAGGCTCTGGGAGTAGATGAGTATATCATTGATATATACTAAGTGATGACAAAGTGATGGAGGAATTCCCGGAGCACCTCATGAATGAAGTCTTGGAAGACTGACGTAACATTAACCAGACCAAAAGGCAACATTCTGTACTTGTAATGACCTGTAGGTGTGATGAAGGCAGTTTTCCACTCGCTGCCTTCACTTATGCGGATGAGGTTATATGCGCTGCGGAGGTCCAACTTAGTGAATACAGTGGCACCACGCAGCTGTTCCAGGGCTGTTCTCTCACCACGCAGCTGTTTTCTCTGGGACGAGGGGAAGGGGATATCTGAATTTGATGGTAATTCAGTTGAGTGCTCAGTAATCAATACAGGGCTGTAGACCTCCATCTTTTTTAGCCACAAAGAAGAAGCTGGAAGCAGCAGGGGATGTGGAGGGCACAATATAGCCTTGCTGAAGAGCCTCCTCGATGTATTTCTTCATGGCCTTCTGCTCAGGAAGCGAAAGTGGGTAGATTTGGGTTGGAGCTGGCGGCTGAGGCTCCCAGAGATGAAGTTACCGGCAGATCACGAGTCGAGGAGGATGGTGACTGGAACAGTGACATTAGAGGCAATAATCAAAGCATTGGTAGATAGAGGATTCATTTTCTTGAGAGAAGGTTGAATGACACTAACCATAGGACGAGGAGGACGAAGAAGACAGGTGAGGATGAGGTGACTGCCAGCTCCACAGTACAGACAGAGTCCGTTTACCATTCTGTGTCTTCGTTCAGTGCTGGTGACATGATTTGAGTCAGTCTGCATGGGCTCTTGATTGAAGTTCTGGAGGGCCATCGCTCTCTGGCTGGTGTTGGGGGGGAATGACAATGGCTGGGGTTTGATTAATGTGTCAGGATTGCATGCGTTGGAACATCTGATAGCAAGCTGGATAAATCGCTCCAATCCATAGGAGTCATCGTACACAGCCAGATGCAAACGCAGTTTCGGATCCAGACCCTGCCTGTAGGTTGTAATGAGGGACTGCTCGTTCCAACCGCTAGCGGTCGCCAGAGTCCTGAACTTAAGAGGGTATTGATTAATAGACATATTTTCTTGCTGAAGATGATACAGTTGCTCACCCACTGAAGTATCACCCGCGGGTAGACCAAAATCCTCTTTAAAGGGAGCCATAAACAGGCTGCAAGACTGCGTGGCGGGTCCTGCCTGGTTCATGATGGTGTGTGCCCACTGGAGAGCTGGAACTGTCAGGGAAGTTATAATGAAAGCAATTTTAGACTGTTCGGTGGAGAAAACTTGAGGATGCATAACCCATTTTGGAAAAAAAAAATGTTTGTTTGATAAATGTTTAAATTAAAATATAGATTTGATTTTTTTTATGTTATTACAAACACATGATGATATATTACAGTTTGAAACAGAAATTAGTAGTTATTATACAAACTGTTTTTCTCAGTTTAACAATTATGGGTTTACCCGGTTTTGGAACCAAACTCTTCGAAAAAAATTGCCCTGACATCTGAAGTATCTACCTCTACAATAAACTGCCAACCTGGATCTGGGAAGTAAAAGCATGTAAACATAAATCAAACACAACTTCAGTTTATTAAAAGCCCCCTTGAACAGCACCCTTTATGGAGGTAAACACTATTAATGGTCCAGCAGTCTTGTTAAAGTCTGTAAAAGTCAGTAAAGCAAAAGAACCAATGCTTACCTTATAGGTGTTGGGAGCAGGCTACTCTGAGATGGCTCACTCTCTCTGCAGAGAATGTGCCTGCTAAGGATGTGCCAAAAACTTCAGAACTTTAAAATAGGACAAAATTCTCACCCCCAACCAATGTGTAAGTTGTGCCTTACCAGCCATTACAATATGTATTGAGTGCCCCAATACAATACAATACAGGTGCAAGGGGGACTCAAGCAGGTTAACCAAATTCTTCACAGTAGTTGTTGAAGATGACATAGCTTACAGAGACAGAGGAGTAGGTATTGTTGGTAAGGCATGGCCTGTTGATGGTGTGAACCTTCTTTGACCAGTAGACAGTGTTGCTAACCCATTTTTCTGTGAAATTGGGCTACTTTTAAACTGTTACCACACACTGTTTTATTTTCCGGAGATTAAAGGGGGATCATGAACAGTCCAAGGGGTTCCGCCCAGAATGGTCATTGTGCAAAAATGGCAAAACTAATTATAAATCTAAAAACGCAATGCCAAATAAAAAAGGAATAGGACACAATATCTGCAATTTACAATATACCAACATATTGTCACTCCCACATCGTCACATATTGACACGCCCTTGGCATCACTTTTAAAAGCACAGAGTACCTCATAATTTTTTGACATGCAGTGTAATCTGTTGCTTTTAGTAAAAACACCTTTGTTGTCAATACACAGGTGTGATGTGCACATAAATTTCATTATTATGATGAAATTACTTAAGATATATTTTTGCAATTACGGCAAATATATCCGGGCATGATTTTCAATTTTGCCAACCTAATTTTTAATATAATACTATTTAGACATTTTTGAGCACAAAACTCAACCCCTGTCCCTAAACCTACAAATTTGTTTAATATGTAACAATCGATCCACCTAAAAAATCACCACCAGAAGACCTAATCAAAAACATTATGTCAGCATTGATTGTGAAATGGCATAAACTTTCATGTGTCTTTTGACTGATTGTGACTTTACGTCAGCTTCTGTTGTGAAATGGAATTGGCTCTTGCGTGTCTCGATTGATCAAAACCCCAATATTGTTAAGAAACATTAGGTAAAGGGTAGGGGTGGGGTTAAGTGCTCCAAAATATCTTTAAAAATATACATGTTTATAAAGTATTTTTACAAATGCAAAGAATTTAATTTTTCAGATGTAAAAGGCAAACAACTGACAGCAATGGAGTTACCTGCATGTCAAAAAATTACACCAAATGTTGTGGGGTCCTGACCAAGCGTCAATATGTCATACTGACATGAAATTTAAAAAAAAAAATGTTTTGAATACACAGGAAATGAAAAGATTGTTTTGAATCAGTAACAGTAACAGTAGTAGTAGCATAGCATCTTTAGTGATAAACGCATTTATAAATCTTTTGCTTTGAAGTAATCCTTTGAAGTGTGATTTCAGCAAGGTTTCATTATGTCATGTTGTCTCCAGGTTTTAATACATTGTAATTTTACTTTTGATGCTGTAGTTTTTGGATTTTAACTTAAATTTACTTAAATTAAGTTTTAGATTGTGCTGCAATTTAATAAAGTAAATTCATTACAGTTTACTAGATAATTAAATGTACATACAATTTTTGGCAAAAGTTTTACATTATATAAACTGTAATTATAAAAAACGCATTCCAACTCAAGGCACACCTTCTTTGACTTCTAGCTATTTTAACAAGAAAACAAATTTAGTAATTCATTCACATTCCCTATAAAGAACTGTAACTCTGTCAATGTAAGAATGAGGTTATATGAGTATAGACCCAGAAATAATGCAATGTGCATTATTTTATAAACCATAATAAATTAATAGTTTATTAGAACACGCTTTCAAGAACTGAAAGCGTGAAGGGTCCTATTGTTTTTCATCGGATTATTATTATTTGGGCCCAAGCACTGAAAATGTGAAGGGCCCTATTGATCTTCATCAGATTATTATCATTATTAGTGGAGGTTATGAAGGAAAGCGTCACTGTAACTCTCATGCATCATGTTGTTTGCCCCAATTTGCAAAAAAAGTGGGCAAAAAATTCTATAAACTTCGGCTGAATTTTGTGACATCATAATTTGCATTAGAATGCCATAGGGACAAAGAAGCAGGCTTTTTTCACTCGGCTTAGCGATCAGTAACAAATGGTGACAACATCATAGCCATGCCCTAGCAACTGCCACATAGACTTTTATTAAAAAAGGTGAGAGGCATCAGAACTTTGTTGGTGGGGGGTCTTTTTTGACTCTTGCAACCAATAAGAATTATCTGTATCTCAGCTAATTCATATTTAAAAACATCTATCATGTTAAATCATGCTAGCATGTATGCTAAATCACGCTAGCATCATGATAACTCATACTGGCATCATACCAAGTCATGCTAGCATTATGCTCAGCAGAACCTGCACTTCCTAAGGAGGATGAGGAGGGTAAATATAGCAGACCAGAAGTCCCTCCAGAGAGTGGTTAGGAGAGCAGAGAAAATTATTAGGACCTCCCTTCCATCTATACATCTATCATGCTGCCTTAGCAGAGCCACCAAAATAATCATGGACTCCACCCACCCCGTCAATAGACTGCTCATCCTCTGCCCTCAGGAAAATGCTACCATAGTATATGTTGTAAGACAGATTCCTAAACCGCTTCTTCCCACAGGCTATCAGAATACCTAACTCACATTACCAATACACAGGCATGCTGGCTGTTGGACTGCCGATACACGCGCACAGACTGACTGAATTACATATGCCCTTATTCCCTATGCTGCTCTTTATTGAAGCAATAATTCAGTACCTTTACCAATGAATACGTTTTTCACCATCCAATGGTTTTCATTAATGTTCCATTGAGTAATACACTCTCACTGTATACTATCTGCAATATACCCACTATAGACAATACACCCACTGTGAAAATTTGGTGTTTTTGTGAAAACTGTGAAAAAAGACTTTTGTGTAGTTTTTGTATAGTTCTTGTATTGCTTTTGGATATATTTAGCTTAGATTGTCTAACATGCAGATATGATATCTTGTCTGTCAATGGCGTATATAATGTCCACCATTGTTCTGCTCATAACAAATTTATGTTGTTGTCTTATGCCTGTATGTACCTTGCACATTGACCATTGGGCTCAGAGAAACACCGTGTTGTTCTGCTGTACACTAGTGATTGTATAGTTGAAATGACAAAGTTCAGGACTGCAACCTTCTCTGCTTCACCGAAACATGGCTGAACCCAGCGGTACCAGACCACACCATCCAGCCGGCCGAGTCTTTATCAGTTTACCGCATGGACAGAACAATGGAATCGAGGAAGATAAAGGGGAGGTGGAGTGTGTCTGATGGTGAACAACCACTGGTGCGACAGCGCAAGCATTGTTCCCCTCTCACACTCCTGCAAACCGAATCTTGAACTTCTGACCATCAAATGTCACCCGTTTTATCTCCCTCAGGAATTCAGCTCAGTCATAGTCAGTGCACCTCAAGCTAAAATAAGGACTGTCATCTTTAACAGTTTGAAGCTCTATAGGGACCCACTCCTTCTTCAGTGTACTTTTTTACACACAAGTAAATAAGTGTTTGTAAAAAAGCACATTACTGCCACCTGGCCAAAGAGACTCTTCTGAGCTTGTATTCAGTATAGTGATGAACAGTTTAGCATCTGCACCAAGCTGGGGTCCTTTCCCATCCATAGTAATCTGAACTGTGATGTTCTCACCACTGGAAGGACAGTAGACCACTGCTTTGCTGCCATATTGACAAGCTGTTTTTACAGCAATACATTCCTTATCTGAACCTATTCATTTTGTGTTAATAAATGTGCAGTGCATCATTTATCAATGTTAAAATACATTCTCCTAAACCAGCTGCAGTGTGTAATTTTTTATTTTAAATGCATTTCCTAAAAAAGAAAAAGAGTTTATTAAAGAATATTTCTGCATCAGTTTGAAATCAAGTGGAATTCACTCAAGTAAATTTCAAAACCACAGCAGGACCAACCTTTATGAAATTTTCGTTGGTCATCAGATGACTACATCAGAACACTTTAGAGCTAAAGTTACAATCTTTTTACCTAGCCAAAAGAAGGGTCACTTTTTTAACTGTTCAGTCATTATTCTTAATGGAAGAAGTTTGGCACAACCAGGGCACTTCCAAGAGCTGATCACCTGGCCAAACTGAGCACCTGGAGAAAAGGGCCATAGTAAGAGAGTTGGTCACTCATCTGATGGTCACTCTGACTGAGCTCCAGGGATCCTGTGTGGAGATGGGACAAAGTTTTAAAGGACAGCCATTACTGGACCAATCTGGGCTTAATGGCAGAGTGGCTAGATGGAAGCCTCTCCTCAGTGCAAAACACAGAGCTGCTTGGAGTTTGCAAGAAAGCACCTGGAGGACTCCCAGACTGTGAGGAACAAAATTCTCTGAAACAAGGATTTAACTGTTTAGCCTCATGTCTGATGGAAACTAAGAACCGCTCATCACCTGACCAATACCATTCCAACAGTAAAGCATGGAGGCAACATCATGATTGGGGGTGTTGTTTAGCAGCAGGGACAAGGAGACATCAGGGTTGAGGAGAAATTTGAATGGAGCAAAATACAGAGTTAACCTCGATGAAAACCTATTCCACAGCACTCTGACTGGAAACAACACAGGGTACCTCGGACTGGGCCAAAGGTTCGCATTCCAACAGGACAATGACCCCAAGCACACAGCTTGTGTAAATGTGATATTTCTGTGTTTTCCTTTTTAACGTTTTCATTTTGTCATTATGTAGCTTAATGTAAAAAATGAATTTAAACGATTGTTGTATTACACTGCAATATAACAAAATTCAATTTAGGGGATCTAATACTTTCTGAATGCATTGTTTTTTAAAGGTTCACACTAATATGTAATCAAAAATGATCATAAATGCAAATTTAGTGTGC
>JAZGTK010002046.1:0-23635 GCA_036877625.1 Ambastaia sidthimunki
CTACACTACTGCACTACACACTACACTAATATCCTACACTACACACTACACTACACTACTGCACTACACACTACACTAATATCCTACACTACACACTACACTACTGCACTACACACTACATTACTGCACTACACTACACTAATATCCTACACTACTGCACTACACACTACACTACTGCACTACACTACACTAATATCCTACACTACTGCACTACACACAACGCTACTGCACCATACTACAGTACTGCACTACACACTACATTACTGCACTACACTACACTACACTAATACACTACATTATTGCACTAGAAACTCTTCCAGGTGAAGGTTTTATTTCTCACTGTTTGCAAAATGACACAGAGGAATCAGTCCGCTCCTAAAACACAGTTCATCTCAAGCTTTCAGATGAATGTGGACATTGTTGAAATCTCTTCTGAAAATCTCACAGAGATACATGTAAGATTACTGAGCCTTTTCCCTTAGGTTTCTCAGTTTGTATGTATTAATTCAGAAGTTTGTCTCTCTCTCTCTCTCTCTGTGACTGCAGTGAAGGTACAGCTGAGACTGTGTTGTTTACTCAACCAAAGTACTCAGTAATTTATTTAAAATAATCTATTTTAACTAATAAAGAGTCCATTCAGGCAGCACACGACTGTGGGCACATTTTTAAATACATCTCTAAGAGTCAAGCTTGGCTGACTCTCCACACACACACAAAGTTTTGAGAGGTCTGGATATTTTTGCCAGTCTGATTTTACTGTTCACTCGTGCAGTGAAAGAGTGTTTTCTTATGAGGCATTGAGATTTGAAGAAGTGGATCTGGGCATAGTGTGATCTGGGTTTAGTGTGATCTGTGCATTGAGACCACAGAACTGAGAAGTCTGTCAATCGCACAATATAAATACACACACACACACACACACTGTGTGCGTGTGTGTGTGTTAGCTGTAGGATGTGGCAGTTTTTCAAGTGAAAACAAGGGAAAGAACAGCAGGGTCCCAAAGAATGAAAGTTCTAGTTTAAGAGATGTTCCTAAATAAATGTTTATTGGTTATAGTTTGTAAATGTGATATATTCTGATTGTAGGCTGATGATCCAAAAGATTAGATAACATTAATAGAAGACATTAATATCCTGTACCATCAGGAATTATTACAGTTTACCTGTACATGTGTGTGGGATTATCAGAAAAAAACACAAACATTACTGTAATCTTTCGTTGATTCAATTAAATTTGATTTATATAGGGCTTTTTGCAATGATACAATTTTTTGCTTTGCTTTACATATAAAGAAAAATGTCTGACACATCAGCTTTCCCAGAAGATTCAGGACCATGCACATGAAATGTCTGTAAATGATCAGAAATTAAACATAACTGATAAACAACTTTTGATGGACTCTGATAAATCAGTCTGTCAGAGTGAGGATCAATGATCGTTTTCAGCACACAGCAGGAATAAACAACCCATATGAAAAAAGCAGATTTTTTTCTTCATTGTCTTGTGAACTAATGACTGCCATTGAATCTCCAATCTATGCCAGTTTCACAGGAGGTGAAAATGATCAGCAAATACAAAACAACAGTCTGGATTTTAATGTAATTCTTAGACAAAACAATACAGTACAATAGTGGAATGTTTTGCTTGGACATGACAGACATCGGTGTAATTTAATACTTCTGTTTAGAAAGAAAGAGCGAGAAAGAGTGTGTGCTGTTAAGATGGGATGGGGTCATGACCTCAGGTATGCCAGTGCAGTGTGGGCCACCCAGAATGCTTTGCTGCGTGTGATGTCAACAGCACAGCAGGAGAAATGTTTAACAGCACTGATGCTCCCCAGCTATCAAAGCAACACACACACAGTAAAACTGATCCTGATGGGCCAAAACTGACCAAAGCAAGTGAATGTGACAGCTAGATTTGCATATTAAACAAGCACAATTACAGCACCATTTGGCATTTTTATTTCCATTCAAGTTCACACATCTGAAGTCCGGTCAGAAAAATACATGTGTTGTGCATGTGAGTGTCTGTGGAGAATATGAGCTGTTTATTTATAAATGCAGAAGGGCACATATAACACACGTAACTGTATTAATATTCCCTCTTTTTCCTCTTACTTTAAAATGAAAGCTTAGTTTGTGGTTCAATATTTTTTAATGAAAACAACAGTATAATGACAAACTCACTTAAATTAAGCATTTTTATTATTAAAAAGGGTAAGACAGATGATAGTATACACACATTGTAACAAATACATAAAGATCTTTGGATTTTTCATTTGAATGCTTAGGTTGTGGTTAATGATTATTTTTAATGAAAACAACAATATAACAAGACAAACTTATATTGATGTATATAAATATATAAATATAGAACGAAGAAATAAAACTAACAGAAGTTCCTCTGCACTTTTGCGTCCGCCATCCACCTGTCAGTCATTGTGCCTCACTTTCATCACGTGACGCCTGCTGCCCTGTGCTGTGACTACAGCCCTAACGTCTCCTTAAAAACGGCTGCTGTCCAGCTGAACCAAACTGATCTTATTTCTACAAAAATGCAAATGATTTAATCTGTAGATGGCCGAGCACCATGTAACAACAACTACTGGCCCAAGCCTAGTAGGATCTTATGCTTTTATAGCTAGCTTGCTATTGCTAGCCTTTTTGAAATTGCCAAACCTACTTAAGCTGCTTTTAATTTTCAATTATATTTTATATATGTAGCGCTTTTTACACTATTGCATTGTTGCAAATCAGCTTTACATAAGAAAAAAGAAAAACACAGAAAACAAGAAAAATATTAAATAAATAAAACACAGAATGCATATTATTGCAAACTTTATTGTTCTCATGTATATTAGTTTTATTTCGTGATTCTAAGATTGTAATTGAGTGGTTTATGAGAAGGTAACGTATCCAAACAATAAAAACATTTTCTCAGAATATGGGACATTTAGTCAATTAACATGATAAATGACATATTAAAGTATGTGTGAACCAGAAGTTCCTGAAAGTAACTAACCTCATATTAGTGTTCTGACGTAATTCAAAGTGAACCTGAACATTGTTTTAAATGTACAAATGTTTCTTTCCACTGAGAATTGATTGGCTGTAGAAAAGCAGGTGCTTCAAAGCTCACAGTGGGCTACTGTTGGAGGGGAGTGGTTAAGGGCTCAGACTGACGTCATCACATAAGGTCTGCCGTTCCAAAGAAGAAGAACATTTTCTGATTTTGATTAAAGATTATGAGGGCATAGGAATTAAAAAATAATAATAATGGTGTGCACAGATAATTTTTTTATAATAAACAGTGCAATATTTCATTGAAGAATAATAATAGTATTTTATGATTTCATGGTGACTTTAAACCAGACATGACCCTTATGAAGAAAATAATGTTTTAAAGAACAAGAGTATAATATACATAAGCAATTTGCAAAAATGCCATTAAATACCTGCGCATTGCATGTTGAAAAGAGAAAGGAAAAGATAAACAGTGACATAGTGAAGTCTTTAAGATTGTAGTTAGATCATTATATTAAAAGCAACATTAACAATTTACAAAACCCTAAGCCAAGTTAAATGTCAGAGTCTCCCAGTAAGCAAGCCACAGTTCTCCTCTGGCACTTCAAAGCTGCAATTCGTAACTTTTTTTGTTTAAAAATGGAAACTTTGTAATAATGATTTATAAATGTATATAGATTGAAAAATGTCGGGTCAGATGTTGTGGCAAATGTCAGGCAACTGAGGAATTTTAAAAACACAGATGGTGGTTGAAGCACATTGTTACTAATTGCAGCTAACACTGCTGTGAAAAAAATATTTGTAGAATCGAACTGAGCTGGAAGTAGTTAAATAGAATATGAGAAGATTAATAAAGTGTAAATTAAATTTATATTTTTGCTAAATAATATCTTTTTTAACTGCAATTGATTACAGTTAAGGTACATTACAAACAGTCAAATATCTCAGAACATCTTTTATAATAATTTTGAATAATTTCATTATCGTAACCATTCTTTTTTTATGATAAAAATAATAATTGAAAGAATTCACAGTGAGTGATGAATGAGGATGAACCAGGAACAAGAATTTACTTGTAATGTGAGTATTTCCATCCAAAACTTCTGATCTCTTTATCTCCTCTCACTGCCCTCCCGGTCGCCATCTGTGGATAATTACTGGCCTGTCTCTAGTGAGTGTGTGATATTTAATATTTCCTCAGCACTTGAACAAATAAGCTAGAATAACTGTGAGGAGCCCATCGTGCAGGCGTGTGTTTTCAGTCTGATGCTCACTCACAACTTTCCATCCTGCTGTATTGACTCCTCGAACTAAACACGCATACACACTCCAGTGATGCGTCAAATGACTCTCAGTGCAGATACACAGACTTACACAGTGACTTAGCTACAATCTACATTAATTTCACAGATCCATCTTTAGTGTATTTTAACAGTTGTCTCTTTTGTTTCTATTTTTATTTCTAATGCAATTTTAGGAGAAACATCTGTGACAAAGTTGATATTTAAATGTAACAACTGAGATTTCTAATCATCAAATTTCCTGAGCTATAAAAAGCAATCTCTGAGAAATACAATTTTCCTATGTGTGTGTATAAGCATCCAGATGGAGGCAGAACATTTCACTGCTATTTGTCTGTGACCTGTTAGACACACACACACACACCTCACTGTGATTCTTTTACCATATGTGAGTGTCTCCCTATGAGGCTGATAGCTGCAGTATGGCTTATTTAGCTCTCAGTGGTGAACCTCCACACACACTGACAAGGTCAAAGGTCACACTGCAGGTTGCCAAGACCACCATGGTGTGACAAATGAAGAGAAAAACCCAAACACACATTCCGTGACATCAGGCTGTCATGGAGCAAAGTAAAATGTAAAATTCACCAAATCATCTGTCAATCTGGTTCCTTTCACTTACGTTAATAAAGATTGACAGTGTTCACCTGCATGAGCAACATTACGACATCATGCACAACATTGCAGTTTACCTGCCTTAAGACATTATGCATAACATCACACCTCACCTGCTTTAACAACATCACGCATGACATCACAATTCACCTCCTTTAACAACATATTGCATGACATCCCAGTTCACCTGCCTCAGTGACATCATGCATGACATCACAGTTCAGCTGCCTCATCTACATCATGCATGACATCACAGTTCACCTGCCTTAGTTACATGTGTGAATGACATAAGATTCACCTGCAGCCACTAACATAAATTCTTCTATTTGTGTTCAAATATTTACATAACCTTGCTCCTGCCTGACTACCTGTCTGAGTCCCTACAATTCTCCCAGAATATCTGTTAACTTACTTAACTTACTCCTAATTCCTTGTTTAAGGTTCAGGCAAAGAGAAGAGTGAGCCTTTTCAATGGTGGGACCTATTTTGTGGAATAGCTTGCCAGTGCAACTTGGAGTTGCAACTTTTTATCAGATTTTAAATGTTGTCAAAAATATATTTGTTTTCTCTAGTTTTAATACATTAATGTTGTTTCCTGGTTTATTTTAAATTTCCCTTTTCCCTTGTACAGCACTTTGGCTGTTTTAAATTAAATGAACTGAACTCAGCCTCATCATGTATGACATCACAGTTCACCTGCCACAGCTACATTATGCATGACATCACAATTGTCATCATGTCTTGGGATAAAATACTACAGTGATGAAATATGAATGAAGTGAAATGAAATGAAATGAAGTGAAGAGTCTCATGTGGGCTCTTGGTGCTTTAGAGACATTTGTGAGAAAACTCTGATGTGGAGACTCAGATCTTATATCCTGTAGCTCTATAGTGCTCAGAGTCTACATGCTATAAAATGCTTTACTGACCCTGTAATTAAACTGTGAGGTTTCATTTTGCTCATACAGGCCTCCTGGAATCTCATCAGATTTTACAACAATGAAGAGTGTGTATGAATGTAACTCTGTTTATTAAGCTCTTAATAACTGCTGTATGTCACACTAATATTTAATGGAACACTTTTAATATATTTACTCTGGGATGTTTATTTGATATGTGTTTGAGTTGGGCAGGAACTCGGAGAGAGAGAGAGGGAGCGAGTGTGTGTGTGTGTGTGTGTGTCAGAGTTAAACCAGCACTGCCACTTTGCCAATCAAAACTAACATGGTGACTTCCACAGCCCACCAGTCACTCTACAAACACACAACACCACGACTGCTGCACATTAACACTAATACACACACACACACACTTCACTGTCTCCTGTAGGCACGCAGTGTATTCATCAGTTTGGGATTTATACACATATTAAAATGTTTCGCTGTACTTTCTGCAGCAAAAAAAGCACCATCTCTTAAAGCTGGGCTCGATCTACAGGATATTTTAAATCCTGACCGATTATGAAAACTGTTTGCAGCACACATGAGGAGAATCTTGACAGATTTACTTCTCTACAATCTTACACATGCTCACGCTGTAAGATTTTAAGATTGGGGTACATCGCACACTACAGGATGTTATTAAGAGTATCATGGCAGAAAGTTACATTTATAAGCAGGAATAGATCTGATACTAGCAACAGCATAAACAGAACAGAACGTTTGTTATGCTGTTTTTTATCTCAAGTGGAATGTGTTCGATCATTGCATTCAGTCTGAGGATGTCCTGCTTGTCTGTCAAACTATGTATTTGCATGACTATCTGTTGGAGGGGGCGTGGCTTTGGTGAGCTAAATGGAAAGCAGGATCTTATGCTTTTAAAGCTAGCTTGCTGTTGCTAGGGAAAAAATATATATTGGTAAAATGCTAAGCAAATTTAAATATAACAAAATTAAGAATTAATTTAAATTATCCAATTAAGCTACATTTATAGAAACTTGTGTGCTCCTAACAGGAAGGGCAGATTTCTCTCTGTCAGACACACATATAATCTCCTGTCATGTTTGACTACATGATCAGAAGCTCTTTCTGTTGTTTTAATGAATGTGGACAGACAGCAGGTTCGCTCAGTGTGTCTGCTTTTTATTTCATTACATATGCCATTATATTAGGTCATAAAAATATCAAACACTGCTGGAGCTCTGCTGACATTCAATGGAAGTTCACACAGGTGTAGTTCAGCATATCTACACCATCATATTTTCAACAACGTGTGTGTGCGTGCGTGTGTGTGTTTTCTGAGTGAGGCTGACATCATTATAAGCAAATATGGATCAGCTTAGTCTCAACTGCACAGCAGTTAATTGTCTTTACCAGACCCCGGCAGCAGTAGAATCAGGGTATTAAAAACACTGAGACCTGCCTGTCGAAGCCCAAAAATACTGTTAAAAAAACTCATTTCAATCTGATCCAGCAGTACGACAACCACAGTGAAGCCCAAAACCTCTCAGAGAAACTCTGACCCCTGCTGGACGCTGACGTAACTAGGGTTAGGCTGTTAGAACACACTCAAACTAGAATAGAATAGAATCATGTACAAGAATAAAGTGATCGAGTGAAAATATTGCACAATTGACATTTCACATTTAAAGCATGTGTGAATTTATAGTCCTGATATCATCTGGGAAAAAACTGTCCTGTCCACAGACTTATTTGGTAAGTTAGATACTTCACAGAGAGCTGGACTATACGCTGATGTTCATTGAAATGTTACACTTCTGCTACATATTTGGGTTTATATATAGTCATCAGTTAGTGTTCCTGTAGCTCAACTGGTACAGCATTACTGTAGCAGCGCTACAGGTTGTGGATTTGATGTACTGATAAATTGTATATCTTGAATGCACTGTAAGTTGCTTCGGAAAAAATGAGTAAATGTAGTCAAAATTTTACAAGCTAAACTTTTGTTGTATTCCACACCAGCCAACAAGTTATGCTAGAAAATACTAGAAAATGCACAATTTTAGAGATGGTGGAATTTGACTGATGTCATGTGATTCTGTTCAGGGTTTTTAATTAAGGCATTTGTCTGAGGGACACAAACTGTACATACTGTATATACTGAATACTGTATTATCGCCTGCATTATGTGAGAGTTTACTGCTTTGGTGTTTTGGCATCTTTTGGTGTGTGAATAGTTTTGTTTACATTTATTGTCAGTTATGTGTGTAAAGCCACAAATATATGATCACAAACTATCTGATAAGAGAGTTTGAGTATGTAGAGATTAGATGTGTCTGAATGTGTGTTTAATTATATTGGGAAAAGATTTGTACCCAGAAGTCAGCAAAGAATGGCAAATCTGGGAACATTTTTGGAAACATCCTCTTTTGTAAAAAAGGCTAAGCAGAGACTAAACAATCGCCAAAGGGGAATGTCAGTGTTTTGAAGATAAACGTCAGTGAGTCAAAAGTCCAGCTGTACACACACACATACATCCCCACCACACTGACACACATTTACACACAAACACATGCACTTATGCTCACAAACATTCATGTCGGGTTTGTTTTTATAACAACAGGTCAAGTTTTATTTGACATGAAGGGGTTTAGAGATGGTTTTGTATATTCAGAGAATGTCTATCTCGATCAAAGCAATTTAAATAATAAATGACAACATAATTTAAAGGCTGATCAGAATTCTGAGCACTTTGCATTAGCCGGTGTCCTGTAGAGTCTCAGCACAGCCAGACAGTTTCTGGCACAGTTCAGTTGTGAGGCAGGCAGCAGAGACAGTGTGTGTTGTTCTTCAGTGCAGGAGAACAAACTTCTGTTACACACATAACTGCCCAAAGATATTTTACATGACTTTAAATATGTTTCACATCAAATAAACTTTGAAACTTGACCAATTCAAGAGGCACAATAACAACAGAATCTGGCAAGTGGTGAAAACGTCTGTGCCATTATTAGTGTTGTGTGATATGCAGACCAGCTAGAGGTGTCTGTGTTTACGTCTTGGCCCTTGTGCACAAAAAGTGTGTGTGACTTGATTTTTGTATTAAACTGTCTGTTCCTGTCAGTTTGAGGTACAATGCACTAACCCTTCATTCATTCTTCAAATAGCTAAATGCAGCGATTCAGACAGAAGCTGCTCACCCTGATAAACACAGAGTAAGTGATGACATCCATATGTGTGTTCACCACAGTTCACCAACATATAGTCTCTCACACACACACATAAACACACTGTAATAAACTTATACTGGCTCTCGGCACAATAGAGAGGAATCATAAAGGTCAATGAAGCGTGTCAGGGGCCCCTCAATATGGCAGCAAAACAAACTCTGTCACACACTTGAATAGCAACACTGTTACTCCTAACGAAAAAACACATACACACACACATTTGTGCATCTTTGTGCAGTATGTTTTCTATCACATGTGTAGGGGTGGAGTGTGTGTGTGTGTGTGTGTCGTGGATCAGTTCCTCTGTCACACATTACCTCACTCACACTCAGAAGCAAATATTACCCTTCTGCACAGGAATGACTAGAGCCCTGATCACTGCTCGGAGCTAAAGACCTGCTGACGGATTTAAACTCTGTCATACTGTGTGTGGTCGTTTCAGAAGGAAAATAGAGAGGAGGGGAAACGTTCGAGAAACTGCTCTAAACACATACACAAGCACATGCTGTTCCACTGACACATAAAGTTCATTCTTTCATAGCTTTTTCTGCCAGGATTCTCCATCCTCAAGGTTACCTTCAGATGTCTGTGCCATTAAACCTGTTAGTTATAAATACGTTGACAAAATTTAACCAAGTTGTTCAACTGTCCACTGATGCATCACTGCGTTTAATTTAACATCTCACATATTATACTGAAATTATACTGGAACTTCTGGTTGTAATTTTCCTTCAGTAAGTCCATCTTACTCACAATGTGCGCCCTGCATGAAATATCAGTGATATTTCATCAGATCTGTCATCTAATCTTCTATGAAACGTGTCAGTTGTATTTCATGTGTAATCCAGCAGGTGGCGGCACATCATCTTCTCATTCTGAATATGATAGTGCGCAGCCGCACGTCGTCGGGAAGTGACGTGTGCGGATCTTAAGTTGATTGAAAGTTTTGCCCACAAGCAACTGGTTTTCAGTCTGTCACAACACTGTGGGCTGTAATGCTTTTAATTTAAGATGAATAAAATACTCATACGCCAGTGAGCTGTAAGCGCTGAGTGTGGCCATCTAGAAACACGTGACACAAGTCTATTTCTCTTAATATCACAGTAACAATGTTGGCCACCACTGATTAAAATGTAACGAAATGACAAATGAAAAAGATTAATATGATGTGTTTTCAGTTTTAGTGGGTCTGCCCCTGGTCAGTTTGCATTAACTGTAGTGTTAGAAAGGGTTCATGTAGTTCATGTGTGCAGAGGTATTAAATGTGTCAATGAAGGTTAAATGTATGTTAAATGTAAATGTAAAAGTGTGTGTGTCCTGGTGCTTACTGTATTACCTGGATTAAATGCCCCTGCAAGTAAAGTAATACCAGTAAATCTGACCCTGTGGGACATTGTAAACAGCAGAAAGTTTTCTGCGATGGTTAGATTTAGGGGCAGGGTTTGTGCAGGTTAGTGCATATGTAGTTTGAACAGTATAAAAACGATTATTGCTATGGTTACATGAAAACGTGCATGTTGTATGTGTTGGCACGAGGACCAGCTAACAGGGAACATTCATTTCAGTTCTTTCAGTTGGTTATATGTTCAGTTGGTTTTAAAAATGTTACAATTAAAAAAATGTTGGAATAACGTTTTTAGAAACCAAGCAATCACATTACAACATTTTAAAACTGGACATTTTAAACATTCCGTATACATTACAGAAACATTTTACATGCATAAACGCGCCGGTCTTGTTAAGTGAAAGTGACATGTTTTTGAATGACATCTGTTTAAAATGTTTCACAGTTCATCTGTTTAAAATGTTTCACAGTTCACAGACAGACATCTGGTATAACAACAGATGTGTATCATTCAATAAAATCTGAACTGAACTCAGTTTAGAAGCACATCTGATTTTACACACCTTTAATTTCTCTAATCAATTTTCTGGACTTTTCAAAAACATTACATATACATGTACAAATCCAAACACATTTTAATTTCTCATAGAACAGTTGAGACGGGTTTATAGTTGAATCATTTGAGGTAGATTTCAGTAATCAGCGTTAAACAGAGCTAACAATTTAGCGTGTGACATATGAATGAAAGTCAATCAATACACTGACATAAAAATAAAATGTTTACAAAAGGCTTTTACGAAATCAAATGTTTACAGTTCACGAAACAAAGATGCAACAAAGAACAAAGAATGTGCACCAATGTATTAATGGATTCAACTGGACATCACCGTAGGTCACCCATCTGTGGACAAATCACTGTAGGGCCAAACAGATTCAGAGCTCTGACTTAGGGTTAGAGTACTAGGGTTTTGGGTGCTAGTGTTTGGGTACATGAACACATCTGACCAGTGGTGTAACTCATCAAAGATTACATGAAACATGACAAAAACAACGTTTACTTCTGTTTGAAAATACACTGTACAGTTATGACAAATGAATACATAACCATCTTATAAACATACATTTGTGTTGGCACAATTTAAAACTTAATAGTTCTGAAATACTTAGAAATGACCGGTACATGTTAGCACAGATAAGCTTTACAATTTCAAGAAAATCTATTCCAACAAACACACCATCTGGTCTTAGAACATCATCAATACGATATATAAAGAACTGGAATGTTTCTGCACACTGTCATAACTTGCAAATCATAACTGGTAACATTTTGATAAAAACCAAAACACACTCAACCTAAAAGTGGTCTGACTGAAACAGTACTTTTCCTGTTCTTTCCAAGAAAATACATTCAAACTTGTGTCATTGAAATTGTCAAGAGTGATGGGTTAATTCTAAATAACTTACCAAAAAATTGATTTTAAGGAAGAAGTTATTTTTATACCCACCTATATAATATAGCCAGCTAAAATATCATCAGTTGAACAATGTTCACCATTGGTCATAACCAGATTTGGTCCTCAACTCAATCCTAGACACTTCTTTATTTGAATATTGGATACCTGAATAATGGCTGTGTTAAAAGCATTTCTTTTCAAGAAATAAAACATCAGTAACATAAATGCAAGTTACATATCAAACGTACACAAAGAAGTTTTAAAAATGGCACTGGAATGGAAAAAAACATTTGTACAATTATGAAACAACCAATACTGAAAACATGAAAACAACCATATGATTTTCAAGACAGCAATTTTTCAGACACTCCTCTCAGAACAAGTTCGATTACCTGATACTTTTGTCCTTGTATCTTTCTCAGTTTCATCTTCAAAGAAGGCTGTTTTCTTGCTGGAACTTCCATCTGCTCCTGCATGTGATGCACCGAATGTATCCATTTATAGTCCTTCAGGGTTTGGACACCGACGCTGACCATTTGAACTAAAGGATTTGGATGGTTCAGAACCACAACAGGTTGGTTTGGACCAGGGAGCTTGATAAGCTGGTCCTCCTTCACTGGAGTTAATCTTAGTCTTCCATGACCTTTAGACAAAAAACTATGAATGCCCATCACAACTGCTGACGACTTGCATTTTTTTGTTTTTTCCTTTTTGCGTTTTTTACGAGGTGTGTCATGACTTTGGTCTTTGCTTTTAGAGAAGTTTCTTTTCAATATTAGCTTGATGGATCCTTCAGGCCCTCTGGAAACATTCTGCTCAGTGACCGTACAACAAAAAACAGGTCGTGCTGTCAAACTCTCCGGTGCCTCTTGAACCTTCTTTGTGGACTCTTGCAGTGAAGTTGGGATCCTCACCAAAGCTACTTTAGGATACATAAGCGAAGCTCTGCAACCGTGTTGATTAAAGTCACTTCCAGTTTGAGACCAAAAATTTCCCTTGCCTTCATCTAAAATGTTATTACTCTTTGATGGCATAAGGGCTGTCAAAGGGCTAGTCATCATATTTGGGTTTTGTTTCAAATCACTTGTGTTAAGATTAGGACATTTCTCAGACATGTTCTGTGTTGTTACAGGTACCGTTTTCTCTTGACAACAAGCCTCAACCGTTGTGTTTTCTTTAACACTCCCATACTCTGTCTTGGTTTCTCTGAGTTTTGAGTCCTCAGATTTGCGTTCCTCTTTGGTTTCTTCCTCCTTTTTAATTCCAGCACTACAGACTACTGATTGCTCTGTGCTTTGCACATTTTCTTTTGATCTTTTTAATGCTGTCATCTTACATTCAGGATCTGAAAACTTTTTGAACTCTCCCTGTAGCTTGATTAGAGGCCCATCTGTTTGCAAGGTGCTATTGTGAAATTCTGCCATGAACTGAGAGACAGTTGATGTTGGTGTAGGTGTGGGACAGAGAGAAAAAACAGATGAAATCACAGGAAGTCTTTCAGAACTCACTTCTGTAGCTTCACATGCTGCTACTGAAGGTCTGAACATTGGACCATTGTTATGGTTACGGTTGTTCATGGTGTGGGCTGCTGTGTTTGAGTAACACTGAGATGTTTTTCTGATACTGTGAACATCAGTGCATGCCATAGGTGGTTGCTGTTTTTCTTTCTGAGATGTTAAAGACTTTGATGGACTGGATGTAGACCCACTGGCAACTTGACATTTGAATGACAGTTTGCTTGCTGCAGCGTCTGGTGAAGGTCCGTCCACAGTACCCTTCAGGTCTTGTGAAATTCCATTAGGTGGGATCAGTCTCAGCTCCAGCTCCCAAGTCCCATTGACAGTTTTCACTTCAACCAACTCAACCAAACAACCAGCAGGTATATTTATTTCCTCTGGACAGGACACAGTCAAAGGTTTGTTGTGCTGAATTGGCTGGTTTAAAGGTGCTAAAAGTTCCACTTGTACATTGGATAGTGGACTTGACTTCTCTGCTGATGACCCTATGAGAATCCTGGAATTTGTCCTTTGCTGGTTGCCTTTTTCTGTAGTTTGTTCCTCCAGCAGGGACAACAGTGGGCTTCTTTCAGAATGTTTGTTTGGACTGTTGGGAAAAGCTGCAGCCAAACTCATCTTCTGTGCTTTCAGAAGGTTTGTTCCTGCTGCAGACTGAGCAACTCTCTGATCTAGCTGGACTGCATTCTGGACTGCAACATTCCCCTGGGATAAAGTCCCCATTGGCATATTGAGGAGTGGCCTGAGTGGACTGTTCATTTCAACAGGCAGCCTGACCTGAATTTTGGGAAGGATTTTGGAATGGACTGTTTTCTCTAGAATATCAGCCCTTGGGCTTTTCAAACATGGTTCTGTACAACCAGTGAAGACTCTTCGAACTTCAGCCTTCTGAATGAGCTTTCCTGTTGTTTCCGTAGTTTTTCTGTTACTCAACTTACTTTGACTAGCCCCACTGACCAGAGAACTGGATAGTTTTCCATTTTCTTGCCCTGGTCTTAAAACAACTTGCAGAGTATTTCCTAATGAGTGAGTAACTTTGGAAGCATGACTAGGAACAGCACCTGTGAACTGTGTCTTGGCAGATATTGCATTGGCTACACACTGTGCTGATGTCTTACAGGTGAATCGGGTCTGTTTACTGCTAGGTTTGCTCACAGGTCTGGCAATAACACATGATGTACTGGTTCTTGTTTGACTTCCACTAGGGTATTCGACGTGTGCATTACCTTTAGATTGACAAGCCGTGCTCAAACAATGCTCAGTCCTTTCAGGCCAGACTGATGTTGTACAAGTATCAGTGGCAGATTGATGTCCGCAGGTTGGGCTGCTTAAGTCAAAATTAGTTACAAAGTTTTTTTCAGCATGTGTCTTGTGTATACGATGAATATGCTTTACCATGTAATCTCTCCGTACTGCTCCATAGGAGCAGAAGCTACATCTAAATGGGTACGAGCCAGTATGCGAGACAATATGTTTCAGGGACTCTGTTTTAGAATAGGAAACATGGCCGCAGAGTGCACAGGAGAACATCACCTCTTTATGATGAGCCACATGCCTCTGAAACAGAACAGTGTCTTTTGTTGAAAATCTGCATTTTGCACAGCACAAACGATTATGTTCCTTCCTGGGTATAGCTTTGTCCTCATACAAACACGACATGAAACTTTGATGTGAACACATGTTCATTWGGACACTAGGTTAGCAATTCCAAGGTCCACAGCGTTCCTGTTAAATAGATCCATCTACAACAATTAATACTGGCTTCTGCTTCACAAATGAGGATCCTTTCTTTCAGGCTGAGTAGATTGAAGGTCCACCATTAGTTGACGCATGTGAGAACACACACAGGTCCTTTTCTAGCCTGCACAACGGGGGGAAAACAGTGTTAATTAGAAAGAAATCAAATAATAAATAATCAACCACAACCACATACCAATCCCTCAAAGTACTGTAACAACTGCATTGCAACAAACTAGCAAACATTTAAAACACCTTAGCAACTGCATAGCAATACTCATTCAGAACTAGCAAGTTTGTCTGTCAACTTGTCTAGTGTCACCAACAGGACACAAAGACAGTCTTCTGTACTGGTCACTGAAGAAAACTGAAGTCAGGTATGGTCTGAGGGTGTGTAAATTAACAGCAAATTTTCTTTTTTAGGTGAACTGTCCTTTAAAGTCCATGCTGCCCAATACTGACTGAACAGATATTTTCTAAAATGTGCACTATTTAATACAGAAATAAATTTAATGTTACAGCAGCTATATTTTGTTTATAAATCTTACTTTTTAATAGCTTTTGATAAGGTATGAATTAAACATTTAACAATTACACCTAATATTAGCACAACCACACTAAACTCGATACTATCATTGCTACACTAATTACTAATATTAATGATTAATAATATTAATGTTAAAAACCAATGGTATTAATAATATTAATCTCAGAATAAACGATATTATCTCAATGTGAGTTATGCTGGTTTTTTTCTGTCAAATCGCTGTTGCTCTCACACTGCACGACTGTCTGGGGTACAATCTGACACATCCCCCTAAACTGTTTCTTGCGCTTTTATTGGCTGTAGATCGACGCCGATGTCATTTCACGTTGCGGGACTTTGACAGGTCCAGATGTTTAGTTAGATTCTCTCAGCCTGCGTCTCTGTTGATGCACACTGCATGACTGTCACTCACATGCACGAGCACCGATTTGCTGTAAACGATTTGTGTTGTTAATGAGCATTATGGTCTGTCAGATCTAAAGTTTCAGCTCTGCAGTTAAGATGCTCTCTGAAAAAGGACAATATCTCTGTCACGACTGTACAAACAGCTAAGAATATATTACAGCAACATCCGGTAACTCAGAATCCTGTCTTATCTGTTTAGTAACCATGGCGATTTCAGTCGGAATCCCGCCTGTCAGATTTTAACCTAGAACCTAAAAGGGACGGTTTTTGTCATATGGCACATGGAGATGAACACACCTGAAACACAAATGCCTCTAGTAAGTAAGATCTAAATCTGACGTGCGTTCACTAATTTCACGATCTCTTGTGCATAAGCTCGTCATCTCTCTGACCAGTGCAGCCGCCATAATGAGCGAAGCAAAGAAACAACAGCGCTTTTTACACAAACCTTGCCTGAAAATCCCCCTCACAAAACAGCTACTGGTGCATTAAGCTCTATTGATCAACATATTGACACCATTCTTACCTGCATTGTTTTCCGCTGCTGTGACTGGGCAACGTCTGGACGTACGCGTGTACAGAGCGCGTGATGGGAGCGACGCGTCTGATTGGCTGTTTGCTTCAGTAGAGTTCTACCGCTCAAGCGAGCACCCGTACTTTACAGCGCGCGCGACGTTACTTCTCTCAGAAACGTGTGTTCTCGCGTTTTCGTGATTTTCTACAAAATACATTTCCGGTGGGTTTATCTGTATTTAAAATAACGTCAGTCTGAGTCGTATCTTCCGCACAACAGTTCAGTCAGTAGATTAACGTACTCACCGTAGTCACATGACCATTTCTTTTCCATAGCAGCTGTCGCTTGTTTACAGCCAAAATTGTTGCATTCCTCCTTTTGGCGTTTGAGATCATTTCAATATTCTGATAAATGTGACCAATAAAGTCAAGATTATGAAGCTTATAAAATATGGCTACTGAAGATATATAAAGTACACAAATACACCCTGAGGGAATCTTCAAGCATGTTATCTCTTGTAAAGCTCTGAAAGACGAATGATAATATGAATTTAACTAACTAAAGGTTTCACAAAACGTAAAGCACACACAGCATATAAACCATTTATTGTCTTGGTTGTGTGTTTAAGTTGGTGTACACTAGTGTTTTTGTTCTGTTGTAATGATTTAGGGTATTGTGGCTGATGTTATGTTGAATTCTGTGTGTTCTTTTTTTACTCATCATATTAGGAGGATAATTCTGCGTTTTTGCTTATTTTTTCTTACTATAATTGCTGATAATTATAATTTATAATTAAAGCTGCAATCAATTTGTCTGTAAACAAAGATCTGGCTACCATGTTGCATGTCTGGGTACCATAGATGACAACTGATACAGCAGTTGTCTAGAATTAGGGGATTAGATATAGGGGGCAATTTCGAATTAGAACATAGGTATTGTTTTATGGCAACCAGTACATTGTAATTCTACAGTCGTACAATGTAACCAAACCCAAAGTACAATAGAATTCTACAGAACTATAGTGAGCACATAAAATTGTCATGCAATGCAAACAAACAAAAGCACAAAGAATGTAACAAAATGAAACAAAAGGTAGCCTATTAATGCCAGCATCAGCAGCCAAGGGCGATCCTTCGGCATCGCTGCCCTAACACAACGGAGCGTAGCGTAACTTCTCATTCTGCCCATTACGTTCCAATACAACATATACTTTTCTATGGATCATAATGAAACCAAAGACAAATTATTTCACAGCCTCTTATTATTGAAATTATTTATAGCCTCTTGTTAATGCAAACGTATGGGCAGGTTTCATGGAATATTGCCCCTCATTTATCACACGAACGTACGACAGAAAACAGGGCGTAAACAGGGCGCACACGCAAAGTGTGGTATTTATCAATGTGAACGCGAGCGGTAGATGCGATCAATCTCACGTCAGGTCCCGACCAGGTGTACGCAAGTTTTCGAGTTGGCTTGAACTAGCACATCATGCGACAGAGAACTATTATGAAAGCATTTTCATCAAACTATTATGAATGAGGTCACACATTCATTATTTTGTGATGTCAGTGTGAGATATTGACAAAGTGTTAAGTGCACATTAAAGATGTTGGAATATTAATTAAATAAATTGAACATTTTCAACAATGTTATGTTTTATTTTGACAACATTTCTGCTCTCTCTTTAATGACGTTTTATATTCTTTTTTATTTTCTTTAAGCGTCTCATTTATAGCAAGAAGAGACCGATTAATTTCTGGCATTGACTGGCATATTTGATCTTGCCTTGCCAGTACTTCAGCAGTGAGGACGAGGGTCGTGGTGTTGGTCCAGCTCGCGGAGAGGATGGGCGTTGGCTGAGCACAGGTTGTGCTATTGGCACTGGGTCGGTCGCGCCTGGTGGTTGAACCCCACTGGTGCGGCTCGGCCACGCGCTCCTCCGCTGGGGTCAGCAAAAGGCTGGGGTCTGGCCGACCTCCTCCGGTCAGCTGGATGCTGCGTTTTACCGCGGCAACGCGCTTTTTAGTTGCCAGTTTTATATCGGACCATTTTTTTTACCTAAATGTAAGAATTTGGATGTAAATAATTTTGTAAAACTAACCTTAATTTGACCAAAGACATTTGTATACATATAAATGCTATTATATCAGGCTGAAGCTCAAATTATTTAAAGTATTTATTTGAATAAATATTTTAAAATACAACTGCAAGACGTTTAGACGCTTATTCACAGCGATCTCCATAAACCTTAACATGAACTACCAATGCCTTATAAACAACAATAAAATATGCTCACCACGCTGGGATCGGGAAATAATAAAGAATGTAATGCCATTTCGATGTTACGTTTAATGTCTTAATAATAAATATTGTGCTGTGCGTCGGTTTTCTTCTTCTTTAGTACTCTTATTATTAATTTTCTGAATTATATACGCTCTAAAGCATCGCAACTTGAGGGTTGCAAGTCAACTTTAATAGTCATTTAAATACAATTACTTAATTCTGGGGGCAGGACGTCTAAACCCCGAATTTATAGGGGCGTGATATTCAAATGACGACTGTTTTCAGCCGCCAGATTTATCAAGGTCTGATCATTCGTACGACGGGATTGGCAGTATACGCATCGCTTCACAAATCACACGTGATCTCGATCGTAAAATCATTTGTGCGCACAGATTTACGTTCGTTTCCACGTTCGTTTGATAAATGAAGGCCACTATCTTGCTTAATCAAACTCTGGATGTTTTAATCATTTGACATTTAAAGAAACTACCACACTGACAGTTCGGAGTAAACGTCACTTCCTGCTAGGAGTCCGCGCGAGGCGAACGCTCTTTACTATATATGGGCAAAGCCGAGCCGTGGCGTGAGCTGCTGCCTCTTCCGTGTTTATCCAACAGCCGGTGACAGAACCGATCAGATTCGGACAAAGCTTTACAGTACTAAACGGGCCCATTGAACCTGCTGCGTGCGTTCACTCACTCGCTGGAGGAAAATAAGGAAAACATGTCGTACGAGCTTAGTAAGTTCAGATGCTTTGTGTCTAATAATCACGAGTGTTCGGAGACTTGTGGGCTTTAATGTCGGACATTATGGAGGCAGTGTAATGTAATATCGTTACTTTAGTGTGTGTGAGTGAGTGAGTGTGTGTGTGAGAGTGAGTGAGTGTGTGTGTGTGTGTGTGAGTGAGTGTGTGTGTGTGTGAGTGAGTGAGTGTGTGTGTGAGAATGAGTGAGTGTGTGTGTGAGAATGAGTGAGTGAGTGAGTGTGTGTGTGAGAATGAGTGAGTGTGTGTGTGAGTGAGTGTGTGAGTGAGTGTGTGAGTGAGTGTGTGAGTGAGTGTGAGTGAGTGAGTGAGAGTGAGTGTGTGAGTGAGTGAGTGAGTGTGTGTGTGAGTGAGTGTTAGGTTGCTGACAGAAGTCGAACTGCAGTTATGTTAGTTTTACATTTAAATATTTAGGGGAAATGCTGTTATAATCTCTTTTTTTATCACATACTCATGCCAAACCACCTCCAAACAGCATGAATGGGTTTTCTTTACAAAGCAGAATGTTACAAAATATGATTTTATGATAGAAGTCGGTTAAAGTAGGGACATCATACCAAATGTGAAATGTTGCTAACATACAAGTAAACATGTAACTGTTGTGTTGTTGTTGTCATTGTAAATATTCACTTTCCCATGTCCACTGATGGGAATCAGGGATTGTAGGTTACATTCAGCTGTAAAGAAACATTGTTTTTATATGTATATATATTCATTCCAACAAATGACAACCAAAATCAAGAAGCTTGTCATCAGTGTTGCAGTGTGCAAGTTCAGCAAATTCACAAGCCGGGCAGGCATTAATAGATTTGTTAATAGATTAATAGATCCTCAACCTGCTTCCCTTTGTTTCGTTACCGTGTTTATAAAATGTATTATGTGTGTTATGTGTCCCATTTTGGGGACAAAACAAATTCTGTCCTAGAATGATATTGCCACTACTGCCACTATTCTAGATGAAAATTAAATCAAAATACTGTCCAATTATACTGTCCTCTAATATGGTTGCTGTAGTTGATTTAAATTCTGTGTCCAGGAAAACACATGCTGATGTAAACATTGAATGCAATGTAATTGAATGCAAGTTGCATTGAAGAAAACACTTGCCAAATGTATACATGTAATAAATAATTGCTATATTCATAGACCACTTCAGCCATTAGTTAGTGTGGAAAAGGACAACACTGCAGTGACAGTCAATGACATGTTTTGCACTAGAGATGTGTTTGAGATCATGTATGTGGACTCAGGATCTGTGCTCACAGCCACTTTTTCCACCTTGTTGTTCTTCCAGCTTGTTTATAAAATATCTCATTTCTTTTTTTTGGTTTCATCTGCCAATAAGAGTGTAGTACTCTCAGCTAAACACATTTGTTAAACGTGTTAAACACATTTTACCCTGCCCCCCCTCAAATCAGCACAGCAGACAGTAAATAAATCAGAAGATTGGATAATTCTTTACGACTGATGTATGTTACTATAAGCTGTATTAGTACTGTAAAGCTTTGTAAATAGTGAATAGTGGTTTTCCTGTAGCACAACTGGTAGAGCTTTCCGTTTACTGCCCAAAGATTGTGGGTTTGATTTCCAGGGAACACACAGACTATGAAAATGTATAACTTGAATGCGCTGAAAGTTGCTTTGGATAAAAGTGTCAGCCAAATGCATAAATGTAAATGGTCTGAACATTACATCGTTTTATCTTGCAGCGCGTGTGTTTGCCAGCCTGCCCAGTATGGAAAGGGGTGTGGCCAAAGTCCTGGGCGGAGACCCCAAAGGGAACAACTTCCTGTATACTAACGGAAAAAGTGTCATTATTAGGAATATCGATGTAAGAGCCAAAAATCACTTCTTTAGGAGTTAAATATACATGAGACCGTAGAACAGTCTGTCTTTTGTTAAAGATCTTGATGTGGTTTACCGCTGATCTGGTGTTTCCAGAATCCTGCAATCGCTGACATCTACACTGAACATCCACATCAGGTTAATGTAGCAAAATACGCCCCCAGTGGATTCTACATTGCATCAGGCGGTGAGTCTGTGGAACGTGACGCTTTAATTCTGGACTATTTGCGGCACTTGAGTTGATGATCTTGTTCTTCCGCAGATGTGTCTGGAAAAATCCGTATCTGGGACACGACGCAGAAGGAGCATTTGCTGAAGTATGAGTACCAGCCATTCGGAGGGAAGATCAAGGACATCGCCTGGACTGAAGACAGCAAGAGAATCGCTGTGGTTGGGGAGGGCCGAGAGAAGTGAGTGACAGCCTCTGCCATGCCTTTAATCGGACAAAAGGGCCAGCAGATTTGTGTGTGATGTGTGCCGGTCGGTGTGTGCAGGTTTGGGGCGGTGTTTCTCTGGGACACAGGCTCCTCTGTGGGAGAGATTGTGGGTCACAGTAAGATCATCAACAGCGTTGACATTAAACTGACTCGGCCGTATCGTCTGGTCACAGGAAGTGACGACAATTGCAGCACTTTCTTGGAGGGACCCCCCTTTAAATTTAAATGCACCATGAGTGTGAGTTTCACAATGTTTCCCGACAACATTTGTTTGTTCATCTAGCAGATAATTTCATTCTTTATTGACCTAAACATGAGGACAGTTTAAGCAGAAGCTATTAATCCAAGAGAGAAACAACACTATACATATTAGTGTGACTGTACTAGATTAGCCTAAATACCAAGTAACATGTAAAAACAAAAGTGTTGGTTTGCGTTAAAAGACTCGCTTGGCAAGTGCTTCTGAAAGTGACATGAATTCAGTTTCTGTTCAACATACACACTGTGGTTCTCGTGTGTGTCCTGCTGTTGGTTTTAGCAAATGTGTGTTTATGTGGAGCCTGATCATGGAAATTTTTATATTCAAGTTTTGTCTTTTTAGTTGTAAAATATTCAGTTTGCTAGAAACGGGGTGTGTCTCTGTGTCTGCAACTCACTGCTAATGGCGTTGTTGTTTGTGTGTGTGCAGGATCACAGTCGGTTCGTGAACTGTGTGCGTTTCTCTCCTGATGGGAATCGTTATGCATCAGCTGGGGCAGACGGACAGGTGAGAGTGAGGTGTTCATTTTCAGGTTTAAAGGTCATCTGCAACGGTGTTAGGGTTAGAACATTAATTTGCCTGTAATGAGCAGAACATCACTACCAGAAATAAGTGGAGTGTTCTCTTTTTTTTTTCTCCCTTTGTTTGTCTGTCTTGTCTCTCTGTTTTAGATTTTCCTGTATGATGGGAAGAGTGGGGAGAAGGTGGGCTCTCTGGGTGGAGAGAAGGCCCACACTGGAGGCATTTATGCTGTGAGTGTCAATCTGATTGATGTTATCTAATAAGATGAAGATGAACATTTATGCATTTTTTTAGACACTTCAGCAAATTGAAGGGCATACAGGTGCATTTGATCATGTGTTCCCTAGAATTTAAACCACAATCGTTTGCGCTGCTAGAACAATTATGATAAAAATGTTGTTGTGTTGATCTCTTTCAGGTCAGCTGGAGTCCTGACAGCACTCAGCTCATCTCAGCGTCAGGAGATAAGACGGTTAAATTATGGGATGTTGGCACTGGGACGGTGGTGACGACTTTTAACCTGGGCACTGATGTTCTAGACCAGCAGCTGGGCTGTTTGTGGCAGAAGAATCACCTGCTCAGTGTGTCTCTGTCTGGCTTCATCAACTACCTGGACAGAAATAACCCTGACCGGCCACTGCGCACAATCAAAGTGAGCAGACCTGCCTCTCTGCCAAACTGAAATTGGTTTTGTCTGTTGTTTATTTGCATGTGTTGTGTTGGTGTACTGGGTGATAAAACAACACAAAAGAATAAGGCAAATCTGGTAACAGACCTCAAGGCATAAAATTGGTGCTGAATTTGCATGGGGCAGTTTTCAGTCCTGCAGGCCGATTTTAAGTTCTCCCCAGTAGCATGTCTGTGGCGTGCTTGTAGTCTGTCTGTGGCTGGTCTGCAGCACGCCTGTGGCATGTCTGTAGTGTCAGTTGTAGTTTT
>JAZGTK010002046.1:23685-34248 GCA_036877625.1 Ambastaia sidthimunki
AGGGAAGATCAAGGACATCGCCTGGACTGAAGACAGCAAGAGAATCGCTGTGGTTGGGGAGGGCCGAGAGAAGTGAGTGACAGCCTCTGCCATGCCTTTAATCAGACAAAAGGGCCAGCAGATTGGTCTGTGATGTGTGCCGGTTGGTGTGTGCAGGTTTGGGGCGGTGTTTCTCTGGGACACAGGCTCCTCTGTGGGAGAGATCACGGGTCACAGTAAGATCATCAACAGCGTTGACATTAAACAGACTCGGCCTTACCGTCTGGTCACAGGAAGTGATGACAATTGTACCACTTTCCTGGAGGGACCGCCTTTCAAATTTAAATCCATCACAAGTGTGAGTTTCATTATGTTTGGTGATGACATCAATGTTTGTTCATCTGTCAGATGATTTTATCCTTTAGTGACATGAGGGTAAAACTTGAGGGTAATGCAGCCAGAAGCAGTTAATCTAGAAGATACAGATAGTGTCACTGTATCTAAGATAAATGTCAAGCAACATGGTAAATCAAAAGTGTTAGTTTGTGTAAAAAGGTTTATTAATTTGACAAATGATTCTGAAAGAGATATGAATTCAGTTTCTGTTCAACATACACACAGCACTTCTCAGATGTGTCCTGCTGCTGGTTTTGGCAAGTGTGTGTTTCAGTGTGTGTCTGTGGCTCATTGCTAATCTTGTTTGTTTGTGTGTGTTTGCATGTGTGCGCAGGATCACAGTCGGTTCGTGAACTGTGTGCGTTTCTCTCCTGATGGGAACCGTTATGCATCGGCTGGAGCAGACGGACAGGTGAGAGTGAGGCCTTCACCTTCAGGTTTAAAGTTCCATAACTTCATTTATCATAACTTCATTCATTTGCCTGTAAGGAGCAAAACAGCATCTCTTCCACTACCACAACTAATTGGAATCTCTCTCTCTCTCTCTCTCTCTCTCTCTCTCATTTCTCTCGCTCTCATTTGTCTCTCTCGGTTTCAGATTCTGTTGTATGATGGGAAGAGTGGGGAGAAGGTGGGCTCTCTGGGTGGAGAGACGGCCCACACTGGAGGCATTTATGCTGTGAGTGTCAATGTGAATGATGCTTTTTAACAAGATAATGATGGTGAAGATGATGATGGTCTTTCTCGGCCTGTCTCAGGTCAGCTGGAGTCCTGACAGCACTCAGCTTATCTCAGCCTCAGGAGATAAGACGGTTAAATTATGGGATGTTGGCACTGGGATGGCGGTGACTACCTTTAACCTGGGCTCTGATGTTCTAGACCAGCAGCTGGGCTGTTTGTGGCAGAAGAATCACCTGCTCAGTGTGTCTCTGTCTGGCTTCATCAACTACCTGGACAGAAATAACCCTGACCGGCCACTGCGCACAATTAAAGTGAGCAGACCAAACTCTGACATTAGTTTATTCTGTTGTTTATTTGGATGTGTTCACTTGTGAATTGAGCGATAAAACAACACAAGGGAGTCAGGTAATGGACCTCACGTCACAAAATTAGTGCTGAATTTGCAAGACGCAGTTCCTGTCCTGCGGGCAGATGTAAGTGCTCTGTCATAGAAATGTGTCTGGAGCATGTCTGTAGTAGTTCTGTCATCTACAGCAGCTCATTTAAAGGTGCAGAAAGTCATGTTTGACTCTGTCAAACTTGTCACCCAAACTAACACACACCACCCTTTATTGCTCCACTCTCAAAATAAAAACACACTCTGCAACACCAGCAACGACTGACAGATGGTGCACACACCACCCTTTATTGCTCCACTCTCAAAATAAAAACACACTATGCAACACCAGCAACGACTGACAGATAGTGCACACACCACCCTTTATTGCTCCACTCTCAAAATAAAAACACACTATGCAACACCAGCAACGACTGACAGATGGTGCACACACCACCCTTTTGTCTACGAGAGTGTTATGGTGTTTTGTGAATCAGTTGTATTCACTTTGTTTTAATCCACACACACAGAACAGATGAACATTCTAGCAAATATTTTATTTTGTGAAAACCCACTGCTCAGGTGTGTTCAGAAATCGCTTTAATCTGCACCTTTAATCTGCTGGTTCAGCTGGAATTGTATAGTTCTCAGTGAGATTGGAAATAGATTTGATGTTTGTGTTTATATCAGGGTCACACCAAATCCATCCAGTGTCTGATGGTTCATAAAGTGGATGGCCAAGCGAACATCTACTCAGCCAGTCATGATGGACACATTAATATCCTTCAGTTAATTTGTGTGTGAGATATTAGTGTGTATTAGTGCTGTTACGAGTGTGTTTGTGTGTTTATCCTTGACTGGTTTGTGTGCACATTACTGGGACTCAGAGACCGGAGAAAATGATGAGTTTCTGGGAAAGGGACATTCCAACCTGGTGTCTAAGATGAATGTGGACGAGTCTGGATGTCTGGTCACCTGCAGCATGGATGATACCGTCCGCTACACAGACCTCAATAAGAGAGAGTACAGGTGAAACACACACACACACAATCTCATATTGTCTCACACACACAAATGACCAACATAAACACCACTGACACAAACATTGAGATCTCTTAGTATTTGGACACTAAATAAAAGAGTGGTTGTACTTTTACAATGTTCTGCTGGTTGTTGTTTGTGAGGTTTAATTACATGTTTTACTACAACAACCATAGTTTAACCATGGTATTTGTAGGAGAAATGAGTTATACAAATGGTAATAAAAAAACATGGTTACTACACTTTTACTATAATAAGGACTCACTCGCACAGTTGCTTTTTAAAGGTTCCGATGCTCTAAACATTTTCTCATTATTCTGTGTGTGTCTTAGTGCCTCTGATGTGGTTAAAATGGACATGCAGCCGAAGTCTGTTAGTGTGGGTCCAGGAGGTCTTGCAGTCACAGCCTGTATTGGACAGGTACAGAAAATCTACTAATGTCACTTGCCCCTTACGCTATCCTTAACCATCACAACTAAGTGCCTAACCCTAAACCTAACCTTAATCTAATACTAACTCTAAAACCCTAAAACCAAGGTGTACTCGCACTAGACACGGTTACCGTGACCCGAGTGCGATTGTCCCTCCTCTCCCCTGCTGGTCTGCACTTACACGGCACATAGACCGGAAGTTCCAGGCCGGAACACGCTTACATCATTCACAATACAACTTTTTGTTTTAAAGAAAAGAACTTTCACTAATACACTGCCTAACAAATACTACTTATACCGCATAGCACAGCACATAAGATTATTACAGATACAGCTGACTTGATGGAGCAATTTGCAGCTTTTTCGCAAACTACAATTTCTGTTCATCAAGGTGAGAACCAGACCCGTTAAAAACCTAAATATACTTGAATTATAAAATGTACTATCCAAGTAATAATAGAAAGTGTTTGTTGTTGTAATAATGAGTAGCTGTTTTGTGCTGTGGCACTATTAACAATTGCACCACACGCAAACCACAGCCGAGCACAATAGAAAAACACTCTGGCCCACCTCTTCAATTGGGTTTGGAGCGATCACACTGGTCAGACGACGGCTTTGGGGGTCAAACATGCCCAGTGCAGTTCAGAGTGCCTACTGTGAGACCACCCTTAAGGGGTGTCAAAGTGACGACTGGCCGAAATGTCTCTCTGACTGCTCATACTGGTCCTCACAAAGATCGATGTGCAAGTGCTCACACTAACACACACACTCACAGTAATGATCATGTGTGAATGTATGTGTAAATATCCACGTGTTTCTGTTGGTCTGCTGCAGCTGGTTCTGTTAAAGCAGAAGAAGAAGATTTTCACTTTGGACAGTCTTGGCTATGAGCCTCAAGCTGTAGCGGTTCACCCTGGAGGTGGAGCTGTGGCTGTGGGCGGAGATGTAAGTCACCAATCCCTGAACTGATGAGCACGTTTTACATACTCTTTGCTTACCCGCAGCTTAATACTGACCAAGAATCTCCCACTTACAAAACAAAAGACTGACTGACACATAACACAACCAATAACAGGCACCTTGTGAGCTAATTCTGATGTTCCACTGAATGCTGAAAGATGAAGATTGACAAACCTCAGCAGATTCAGCGCTTCATTTTCCTTTGACTGATTGTAGCAGTCTTTAAAAACCACTGACCTGTGCACACTTATTTAGGACCACCAATCAGATTAAAGCTTGTGTTCTTTGTATGCATACATCAGATGGTCTGTGGACAAGTCCTGTGGACACACCTTCACAGACCCTGAACGTTCATGATGGTTGCAGATTCATGAGAGGAACACAGTGAAAGTCTTATTGATTCTGCAGGACGATAATTTGGTGTTACATGTGTTGTTTGATGGTGTTTATTGAAGATGTTTTGCCTGTTTTTATAGGATGGAAAGGTGCATCTGTACTCTGTCCAGGGAAACACCCTAAAGGATGATGGAAAGGTTTTAGAGGTTCAGGGGCCTGTGACAGACATGTCGTACTCTGGGGACGGAGCTTTCCTGGCCGTCACCGATGAGAAGAAGGTCGTGACTGTGTTTACTGTCGCTGACGGATATGTGGTAAATCCCACAGTTTATTTTCAGGAGTTCTGAGTTACATTAAACTACCCTTAAATTATTTGTATTTAATCACAGTCAGATAACACAGATAAATGGTCTGTCAGACACTTTCAAACTGAAGTTCAGTTTTATCAGAGACACACAACTGTGAGTGCTCGCTACAGCAGTCCTGTTTCAATTTCTCTCATTCTAAAACATTTTAACACCATTACTGGAGAACTGAAGGATAAGCAACTGATTTGTACATGTTTCTATGGCGATATATTCCATGTTTGTTTTTAATTGTACTGGTGTACATTATCTCTCGTTACTCCTGTAAGAGTAACAGTAAGAGATTTTTTTTTAATCTAGTAAGAGATTTTTTTTTAATCTTGTAAGAGATTTTTAGGGCCTTTTTTTAACATTTAATTTGAAGGCAGAGGTCAAAAAGGTTTTAGGAAGATTACTGTAAACTGGCTCACTGAATGTTTGTTTTGAAGGAGAAAAGTGAGTTTTATGGGCATCATGCGAAGGTTCTCTGTTTGGCCTGGTCTCCTGATAATGAACACTTTGCCACCGGTGGAATGGACATGATGGTTTATGTGTGGACCGTCAGCAATCCGGACAAGAGAATCAAAATCCCTGGTAATGTGCACACATCTGTACACATTCTCACTCAAACACATGCACACACATGAAATAATGCAGCAAAAAATGAGTATCTTTCCTGTTATTATTTACTGCTTTAAATTTCATCTTTTGAATGAGCATTTAACATAGTCAAAATATTTCTGTCAAGCATTCACAGAAGAGGGTTTTAGCTATTTCTAGAATATAGTGAGGGATGGGGCTGATCAAACGAAGTATGAAGATTACTCCACCAGCAGTGAATGTGAATGAGCAGGACACTGTTTTAATGCCCTTTGAAGAAGCACAAGGCGGCACTCGTTCCCTGACCGCAGGATTCTGGATGGAGTGTAGATGTGTATCAGGGTGTGAAGGTATGTCGGTGCAGAGCCAGGGGCTGTTTCATATGCAAGCAGTAATGAGTTTTCTAGCCAGTGTAGAAAGATGTGCTTGTTTGGGCTCCTGGTAGACAAGTCTTGTTGCTGCATTCTGAATCACTTGTAGGGGTTTGATTGCTTATGCTGGAAGACTGTCCAGCAAAGAATTGCAGTAGTAGTCCAGCCTAGAAATGACTAGAGGTTACTAGAGATTCTGCTTGTGTTTCACCAGAGGATTACAGGTATTGCACACATTTTTCTGTCCCACAAGTTTCGCCCTAATAACCTTAGAAATTCCAGCAAACATTTAAAAACTTGTGAATTAACACAACTATGGTGAGCACTGACATGGCCATTGACAAAGTAAGTTTAACTAACTGCAAAGTAGTTAGTGAAAGGAATATTTCTGCAGCTATATTCCAAAAAGAACTATTAATATAAATCAACACATGACTGCAGACACACTGTGCTGGGAAACAAGTGTGTATAGTATAATAATGTATATTATGATGAAGGCCTATGGCTGGTTTGCTGTAGGGTTTGTAAGACACTGTTCTTTGTTAAACTGCTTTAAAATGTGTTGCAATATTGTACAAAAACATTAGTTTTAATAGTTTTTTCATAGTTTTTAGTGTCTTTCTTAAAGAAAGCTCTGCCCCCAAAATTCATCAGTTCTCCATATGAGCTTCTGATGGGAGAATTTCCTGTACACTAGTTACTGTCTTCAAGTATTATTATGAAGTTAAAAGTAAATCTTTGCTGGTGCCATGCCATGAACCCTGCACTCACAGCAAACAAACCTAAACCCACTCCAAATCCGTGATACAAACTGAACCATTACATTTGTATACCGTTACAACCCTAATCCTGCTGATGTTTGTGTGTGTGTTTTTATTTCAGATGCTCACCGGTTACATCACGTCAGCGGACTGGCGTGGCTCAATGCAAACACACTCGTCACAACCTCTCATGACTGCTGTGTCAAACAGTGGATTTTAAAAATCTAGACCTTCACACACTCTCGGGATCAACAGGAACAGAGATGCCTGTCTCTCCCTTTACAGCTTTTTGTCTAGTTTCTGTCTGTATGTTACTGCTGTTCTGCATCTCTCACACAGCTTATAGAAGCTCTTAACATTAAATCAGCCAACACACAGTGGAACAATAAACAAACACACAGTGGAACAATGTCATGTTGAGTATTACTGCACAGAAAGACAGACATGAACCCACAACAACACTTGACCCCCCAAAACCAATCTGACCAGAATCTTCATTATGACATTCCAGAAGCAGGGATAAAAGTTCTTTGCCCCGCCCCTGTGGGACTGTGTGTTCCAGGAGCTCTGCAGTGGGCAGACGTGTGCGTGTGCGTGTGTGTGGAGAGGATGTAAGAGAGCAATAATCATGATCAATAAAGCAGAAAGTGTCTGAGCTGGTGTGACAGTAGTTTTCTGTGTTTTAACCTTCACATGTTGTTTTTCAAATGTTTTTTTTTATTTCTCTGGTTCATCTTTTATTGGGTGGATGCGAGTCATAATTATATTAATAAACTCATTTAAAAAATACTTTTTATGTCACATCTCTTGTTTAGTTTGTATCTTCCATGTAAACGAATCCACCCCCATTTACAGAGGTGAATCAAAACATACTGGGTCACATATTACTATAAAAAAAAAATTAAAAAATAAGGTAAAGAATATTCAGTCTATTTTCATGAAGATGATGTAGATGTTTGGCATTGTGTTCATGATAATTAAAAACATATCCTTTGGGTGCTTTACTTTTACTGTAATTCAGACTGTGTATTCTCACCGATTGTTATTACTGTATTTTTTCAGTTGATTATAATAAAGACTCATAAACAAATACTACCATGATGTATAAATATGTCTACAAAAATAGTACAAAATTGTTTTGTTGAAATTTGACCTGGAAATTTTGACTGGTTTTGTAATTCAAACAACTGAAGACTGATGCTTATTATAAAGAGGTAAAAAATAGAGCCAGAGTTATGCTAGAAAAAATGACACAGATCCTGCTACTCTGCTTTTGACTGACATCTGGTTGAAGTCTGAGATCTTATGATGAGGTCTATGATCTTTTGAAGTCTGAGGAGCAGCTGAGTGTGAAACATCAGACCTGCAGCTCTCCTGTTCTCTCACTGCTGCCTCTCTTCTAGCTCTGGAGACGTAAGTGACGTTTTTGGCGAGTTCCTCAACAAATCGTGTTTTTAGTTTGTAGATGAGTTTTTTTTTCTGCGCAAGAGAAGACAGCAGTGGAGTAGACAACAATAAGTAAACTGGACTTGTGACGTCACTGTGACGCGTTGCCACACTCTGTGTCTCTCAGAAGTGAATAGCGGGAAAAGCGAGCGGGAGGGTCTTACTCAAAAATACTGAAAACAAAATGAAAGTAAATTAAAAAATCACAGCTGACGACTTTTAAAAGCGTCAGCTGTGATTAAACTGTCAGAAGATGCTGAATGACGGAGTTTAGGCGGAGAAATGAAGCGACCGGGATGGTGAAGATAGTAAAGATGTTTCTTGGAAAATGACAGTAATAAGGCCTAATGTTTGACATTACGGATTACGTTTTCAATGTTTCACGTGGATCACATTTCAACAGAGTGAATGAGACCAGCAGAGGGCGGAACCACTGAGATGAGCCGCTAACTGTTCACTCCTGAAGATCCATCATGTTCTCCAGCAGAACCAGAGAGTGGCCCACTTGCACAAAGGGTTTACATCCTCAATTTGATTATGCAATGGTAAGTTTTTCTTCACTTTGTATTTCAGTGTGGTGTGTCCTGCTCAGATCTTCTGCTTGGGGGTTTGATGTTCATTGAGATACTTTGAATTATTTGTTCCCCTTCAGCTGAGTTAGAATTGTGTGTCTGTGTGAAGTTGTATTACAGCAAGGGTTACAGCTCTGAATGGAGACAGCACAAAAAGTGAATTATTGTAATGGGTCTCATGTGAGAGAGACAGATATTAAAAAAATTCCTCTGAGAGAGCAAGAGACAGATTGAGTCAGTGGAGTGGACAAGAAACTGCGGTGAGTGTGGTTGTTTCTTCAGAGAAATTCTAATTTGTCTTAGTTAATTTAAGGTGTTAGTTAGTTAGTTAGTTAGTTAAGGTTCTGACCTTTAGATTTATTGTGTTTGTGTAATCCCTCAAGGGCACATGCTGTAGATATGGCACTGATAAAATCTTTATAAATGTTTTACAGTCTTGTGTAAGCAAATGTTTCACAGAGAGTATTAACAGTTTCATAGTTATCTTTTATTCAGAGATGGTGTATAAGGTCACATGGAATCAAACCATGTACAGATGTGTCTGTAGACCCTCATGTTGTAGCATTGGTGGGTACCATGGAACAAGAAGAGTGCAAAAATGCGTGTTGCTTTTTTTATTTGTACCAGCTATACTAACTTGAAACTCTAAGGTTTAATGTATAATAATATAAAGCCATTTTACAAAATTTCAAAATATTGATCATGGACAGATGTTTCAACAACACAGTCAACGGCTGTAAATCAGCATGCCTCACCCCAATGAAGATGTCAAATCATGATGATACATTTGTTACCCAAATATCAAACAAAGCATAAACAAGCCTAACTGGTGATTAATGACAGACAGTTATGGACAGATCTGTGAGGCATGTGAGAACGTGCTGGAAATCACAGAAACTATCAACTCTTCCATAAGCTTTTAAAAACAATGGCAAAAAACTCAAATAATAGGTTGTGACTGTTGATGTCCATTCTGCTTCTGATGAATCAGGACTGACTATAGCTCTCCTGCTGTGTGTAGAAAGTGTGTTCAGGGAGTGTTACTCTGAGTCGGATCCTCCCTCTGTGTTGAGAGATGTTTGTCTCTCTATAACCTCCCTGAGTGTCTGGTTTTTTGACAGTTGGTGAGGCTACATGCTGACCTTCCCTACAAACACCCGTGATGATTTTAAAACAAATTAAAGATTTGCTTGTTAGTTGTGAAGCGCAAGCAAACGTTTCACAAAAATGTTTGAAATGAAACGAAAGCTTTAGTGTTAAACATTAAAACAAAACTCAAGGTCCCAGACCTGGTGAATTCTGGGGGATTCTGAAAAAGATGTTTAGACTCCCAGATCATATTTTCTTTAAAAATGACACCATGTAGTCAGATTTCCATGAAACTCTGATGGGAGAGCAGAAGTGACGGCAGGACGCTGGAACACATAGTGTTTGCTGAGTTTTTGTTGGACTTCGTCCTGAGAGGTCTGCTCGGTTCCTCCTGATGTAGAGATACCGTCAGCGTTTGTGACGGCAGACGGGGAACTGCAGCTCCTCGCTGACGCTTGTTTCCTCCAGCGAACACTGCCGACTGTGTCAGTTACATGAGGTTGGTCATCTCCAGGGTTGTCGAGGGTTTTTTTTTTAAACAAACGTGCAAAAATATAATACATCTTGTGCCTGTTTAAACATTAACTTGTAAGAGGGGATTGTGCTACGTGTAGTTTAGGAATGTACTAGGCACATGACACAGCAGTCTTTGTGTGTGTGTTTTAAATGCTGTGTAGAGCAAATACTGCTGGCAGTAGGCGTGTGTGTGTGTGTGTGTACAGGTTTATCTATATTTGTGAGGGTCAAATGTCCTTACTAACAGTAAAATAACAACCAATTTGTGAGATATTTTGCTGATCCTCACTAAATAAAGCCTTTTAAAGAGTCCAAAACATATTTTTTCTTTAATGTCATGCACATTCGTGCATGTTTGTGTGAGGGTTAGGTTTAGGGTTGAGCCTGATATAAAATCAGTGGAAGCCTGTGTGTTGATTGTGCGAGGACACCCAACACAAGTTATATTTGTGTTGGGTGTCTGTGTTAAATGTGTGTGTGTAGTGGGATTTGTGACTGCATTGTGACATTACATGCATGTCAAATGTGTGTGAGGACAGTGTGGAGTTACACATGTTGAGTGTGTGTGTGTCTGAAGGTGGTGTGGAGTTACACATGTTGAGTGTGTGTGTCTGAAGGTGGTGTGGAGTTACACATGTTGAGTGTGTGTGTCTGAAGGTGGTGT
>JAZGTK010002047.1:0-34244 GCA_036877625.1 Ambastaia sidthimunki
GTTTTCTGGACAATCTTTTGGAGCGGGACGAGTGCTCTAAAGAGGACAACGAAGGGCATGAAACAGCTACACCCACCATCTTCACTGAAGCCTGCACCAATGGAAATTATGTTGAGGTAAACCGTGTTTGTTTAACTGCTTTCAGGTTAAGCTTATTTTGACATTTTTAAATCTCCCTTATTCGTGTCCTTCAGTACTGGAGTGATTTTATGAATCGTTCTGGGGAAGAGCAAGAGCGACTGTTGGCTCTGCTTGAAGAAGAAGCCCAGAGAAGCCACTCCACCAAGAGCCATAAAAACCAAAGAGAGGGTCCGAAACTATTATAAATCAACCAGACCCACATTCACTTTACAACTTATAAAACAGAGTTTGTTACTCAACACAACATCTTGTGCTCAGAGACGATATCTGTGTGATTAGTGTTTGTGATTAGTATGTCATTAGCGACACTAAACAAAATTGGAATTTAACTATTATTTACAAACAGTTGAGTCTGTTTTGTTTACTCGGCTGAGATAAGTCCTATGCAAATCAGACTAAATTTTTAGAGCCGCTTTTAGAAACTGAAATGATGATGGGAGCAGACTTCCTGACAGAACAGCTTAACGCTTACTGACTTAAAACAACATGACTTGTTCTTTTCTAAAATGTTTAGTATTGTTATTTAAATTTCTTTTGTGTGTAAACACTCAGCTCTGTATACTTAGAGCTGACTCTGCTTGTTACCCTGGAATAGGAGAATGTATTTTAACATTCAAGATTTACACGTTTTACTATTAATAGTTCAGTGAGTTTTGTGACTAAACATGACAGTAAACTGTGATGTCATTCTTGTATCCTTCCAGCAGAAAATCCTGCCTTCAGTGCTCAGGAATGTTTCCAGAGGATCGATCGAAGGTTACGTGTGACGCTGAGACGCAAACAGATTCCTATGGTGATTATTATTTTTTTTTTTAGTTGTTGTCTTAAAGCTTCCTACATCTCCTGTCCTGTAATTCCTCTGGCCTGTCTGATGCCTGCTCATCTGTCTGCTCTGTTTAAGGGGGTGTTGGAGGGTCTGGAGTCTGATTTGCTGGGATTCTTCATGGCACATCCACATTCAATTTACATTACCAGACTCAGCAGCAGGTGCACAAACCCACCGTATTTAGACTAATTCAAATCACCACCACAGACTAATTCAGATCACCACTAGCATTTATGTAAAGGCATGTTTAAGATGCTGCTGAGAAATCAATCAATCAGATGTATTTGTGTTCCTACAGTTACGAGAGACTGCTGCTTCATGCTGTCTGCCAATATATGGATCTAAACTCTGCTAGTAAGTGACTGTCATTTGAAGTGTAACACTTAGACATTTGATACTTGTGTAAAATGTAATCTGTAGCTGGTAAAAATAGACTAAGTCTGTTGAGCAATTACAATTTGTTCAGTCTGCTTACTCAACAGTCTCCTTACCTTATCCCAATTCACAACTTTAAGTTTATAATAATGATTTTTAATTTTAACTGTCCAATTTTGTTGGAAATGCCAATATGACTTGTTACACAGAAGAAAAGATGAAGAATTAAAATTTAAACTTGTCATCCACGTCTGAAATATGTGAAACAAAATGCAAATCAGCAAGCTTTACAGCACAAAATAATTGGTTTCTGATTGGTTAAAAAAAATGCACAACTGTTTGGTTTTCCGTAGGCTCTGATTGTAATGCTGCTCGACAAACTGAGGTGGTCAACAAACAGGAAGCTTTCCTCCCTCCTCAGCCATTGCTGTCTGCCTACCTGGAGCAGCTGAACTGAATCACCTCAAACCCTGGCCAGAACCAGAACCAGTGCTGTTCATCCAGCTAGAACCAGCACCACTGCCTCTCACCTGGCCAGCAAGAACTTTGCAACAACATCAAACTTCAAGGAGCTGCCCTAGAGGCCCTGCTCTGTAGGAGAGACTAACTAGAGTTATATGCTTAGTCACATTGTCTGTTTCATCCACTTTTTAAATGCATTTTCTGATGTTTTGAAGCACCTATTAGATGTTATTACTACACTCTATGAATGATCTGATTCTTTTTCATGTTCTAGACAGATTTTTACTTTATCAGTGGCGTCTTTGTATCTAATCGATTCAAAGGCAGAATCTGATTTAATATATTTTTGAGCCCTCTAGAGAACTTTAGTTCTTAATAGAATTTTAGTACACAATACGTTTTTGCCGCTTTTAGCTATCAGGCAGTTCTTTTTAATCTCTGCCAACATGCACTTACAACTATGCCTTATCTGTTATCAATTTTTCATTTTTATATTTAATATATTAAGCCTTTACATCAAGGCTATTATGGTTTACATAAAGGAAAAATGTTTTATACCATCAGTAGTTCTAAAAAAACTTGAGCAGCTCTTGCTTTGGTGTTTATAACCAAAGTGTGTGTATAAATGCGTATTCTCAGGCATCAGCCTTCATGAATGTGGACATTAAACATTTGCATTACTTATGGAGAAAGATCTTTTTGTGATAGGTTGTAGAGTTTTAAGGACAATATAAATGTTTGTTTGCCAGTAATTGAGTTTGATGCTATTTATACTTGAATATATATGAATATACACACCGTCAAACGCTTCATTGTTTTTATTTCGGTACTTAAGACAAATATAATCGATGATGGTAAGCTAAGATCTTGTTTGGTCATGGTATGGATCTGCGTGCAAGTCATGTTGACCTAAACATGAAAATAAATAACTTAATGCTTGATATTGCTTGATGGTGCGTTTCTTCAAAATGTGCGATTTAAATACAAAATTTGTATTTAATATATTTTATGGTTTAAATTTCCTTTTAAATGTTTAAGTAAAATTGTCATTTACATGTGGGAAGAATCACAAGAATCACGTTAAAACACTTTAAAAAACCATTATGGTGGTACTTGGAGAGCCAAAAATTTTCTGAGGTGGTACTTGTAAAAAGTTTGAGACCCACTGGTATAAACCATATACAAAATTTGTGATAAAATTACATCAATTCTAAAATACTTCAAAATAAATCAGGTTATTTGTGTAATTTACTAATTAATAAATTAATAATTTCAGGCCACATATTCCCTTCCAAACACTCATGTAAAGGTAATTTTTTTAGCTGGGATAAAAAAATTCCCTACATATCTTCTGAGGTGTTTAACAGGGGGCTTGTTTTTGTAGGTGTGTCTTGTCATTTTTAGACTAGTAGACAGCCAGTCTGATTTAACGAAGTGTGCAGTATTTAAGCCACAGTAAAATCTGAATTATGAACGTCTGTCACACTGGACCAATACCGACAGCAGAGGATGAATGAAATAAATTCCTGTCAATATAATTTTTTGTTGTGTGATGCCACAACATTAATCTTAAGTGTAATGTAAGTGTTTAAACTCCTGAGGCCAAACTGTGTGATCTATGTAAAGCACTTTGTAAACAATGCATGAAGTAGATTATCACCGCTAACAACAACAAAAAGACTTTCTAAACAGAATAATAAAATATTTAAGATCTGTTCATTTAAACATGAGTTATGTCCACACAAATGAGCTGTATCTGCCCAGCCAATCTGAGGGGGGCAGTTGTGCCCTACGGGTTAGTGAGTTGGGCTTGTAATCAGAAGGTTGCTAAAAAAGTCCAAGCTGTTCAAGCTGTTCTTGGATGGTTTTGCATATTATGGTCATATGCTGTAGTTAATGCATTATAAGCCTATGTATTACATTAAGAACACTGAACTTCTCCAAACAGTTGTGTGTCTGTGTCCAGGATCTTTACTGGTGTCTCTGTCAGTAATTCTGTACATCAGAACATTAGTAGGGGAATAGTTTGAGAGTTGCACTGAGAGTTTTCCACAAGAGATGCACAAGATTCATCTTCATTCTCAACTTCCTGGCTGTACATGTGCTCCCACTATTCACCATCTGCAAGATCAGCCATCCAGCTGTCAAACCTACTGACAACAACTTTCAGCTTATAAGACAACATATTTTCATCAACAAAGCCATTTGGTAGAATATGCTATTACTATGGCATTACCACTGTGTCATATCTAATAGTGCACTAAGAGAACACAGATTTCCTCATTATTGTAGAGAATATTTCATGTGTCTGCTATGGAATTACAGGAAAGCTTTTTTCTTTAGTAGGCAATTTGTATGTCTATGATTAGCTTATATTACTGAGATCATGCTTTTTTCATGCTTTTGATGCTTCCGGTGTTAAATTTGAACCCTGCGTAAATGTACTTCTCTCTTACCTCTTACAAATCAGCTGATCATTCGCTACATCACTAGGGGTCAAACTGTCTTGTATGGTGCTGTAATGGTCCTGTTTCTTCTCTGCTTGTCAGGTCCTCGTCCAGGCGTTCAGCCCACATTCCAGCTGAGTTACTGCACCTACATGATAAAGGTCTTGACTCACACGTCTTACACAAACTATTGCATTAAACCTATAGTTTACACCTTCATGCACACAAATTCCCTCAAGGCCAAAACCTTGTGTTGTTTGTTTAGGTCACAAGTGTTAGCTACCCAGGACAATATAGGACAGTGTGAGTCCTAACAGTGCATAGATACTATGCATTACTGTTATAATTAATTTAATAGCCATTTGTTTAATAGTCACCCTTTCATCAAGTACTAGGTGGTGCTATAGTACAATTAAGGTATTTCACTGCATGGTAATACTATGTTACTGAATGTATTTGTATTACAAGAATATGTTATTGTATTCTTGTTGGTTCTTTATTTCTATTTATTTCTAAGTTCAAACAAATCATGGTATTCATTTTTTGCTAAATCACTTTTTCTGTAATACAGTGAACAGTCTTCTGTTCTGAAAATAAGCTCTGATCAAAAAATCTTATTTATATTAAATATTACATTAGTATAATACTGGGGTTATGTTACTTCCGATCCTTTTAATCATGCATTGATTACATGACTACATTGTCCACTTAGTCGCAGTTAAAAATGTATTGTTGTTGTTGTTTTAGAAAACAATCTAGCAATATCCCCTAAAAAAACTAATTTATTTTTAAAATGTTGTTGTGTTCTTGTATTTTTAATGGTGCTTGGTTATTTTTTGGTGTAACGGTATTGATTCATTTGTAGACGTGGTGTAAGCGCCCAAACACTGCCCGTTGTGTCCTGCAGCTGTAATACCGCTTCTTCCCAGATGGTGGAAACCAAACACTGTACAGAAACTTCTACACTATAACTTGAACCTAACATATCAGTTCTGAAAAATGGCCTGCACTTATCTGTATTACATTTATAGCTTGCTTTATCTTATAATGTATAAATAGACTTAATATATCTCTTACATATATACACGGAAGACAAAAGTGAATGATGTATTTACTGTATAAGAATTGTATCTTTAGTGTAACACATGGCAAACATACTAATGGTTACTGGGTGTTTATATATATGTTGAATCTGTTAAATATTATTTTCAGCTTCAGGGTTCCCCTAACGTTGTCTAAAAGGGTTTTAAACCCAATCTGAATTCGTTAATTTGTTAGTAGTATTCTTTTCTGTGTAACACTGCTGGTTATTTATCAGTGATTTTCAAGGATATACAGTTCTGTGTATATGTTTGCATGAGCACACATTGGTGAACGTGATAAAAGGGAAGGGCTTCTCGCAGGGAACGTCGCTGAATGTACTCATTCACCATATAGCGTATGTACATCTAGCACACACAGACGACGGCCGACGGGGTCTAAATGGTGGTTCTGCTTGACTGAACAGACTTAGAAGATCAACAAAAACACACAAAAGGCCCCAACACACGTTTTTGGTGTAAAGGTCAATTTATTTGTTTAAACCCGGGGACCCTTCACCCTCATTAGTATTGAGTCATTTGTGGATGTTTCCTATAGAGTGGGGGAAGGCAGGCGTTATTGATTCAGAGGTTAGGAATTTGCATCTGATTGCTGTTTGTCAACCAATGGTTTAACTCTGTGACCGCGGCACCGCCTCAGATTAGACGCATCATATGATATGATGTTACAACCAAATTAACCTCAATGTTGAAATCAAATGAGGAAGAGACAGGTACTTTACAGACAGCACGGGCCGCCGGGTCGCTATACACTTTTATACATTAGCGACTTTAAATCAGAAATTGACTTCAGTGTGTTGCTTTCACGGGAAAATCAGGAATGGTCCTTCCGCTTCCCGGGAAAGAAAACTAAACGGAAGTTGAGCTGGTAAGTGCAGTGAGTGTTTTAATCTGTCTCTTCCTCTCTTTCAGCCCTCCGTCCACAGTTTGATGTTTGTGTTATCTAGATGGGAAATAAAGCCGCCTTGTGGCGTATGCTTACGCTTTAGCCTCCTAAACATGAGTTTGTTTCCTTTCTGATATTGTTTCAGAGTCCTCCAGTGGTGTGTTTTTCTGGCACTGGATTGTTTAGTGATGGTTACATTGTATCTATGTGCTGCAACAGCCAGTAGAATAAATACACTAAAAATACAGTAGTGAGCAAACTGCCAACAGATACGCGATTTATATATGCAAATAAGTGCGTGAAACCCCAGACTGCCTTGGTATTAGATCAACTTAATGAGTATAGTTTCGATATGTTTTTTTGGTAGTTTCTTTATTTTAATGAATGTTGATCGTTTGTTTATCATTTTGTGGATGTGGAAGCTGTGTATAGATTTTAGTTTTTAAGGCATTTAAATGAGTGTAGGTTTTTAAAAGGTGATCACGGATATTTTATATAGCCTATATAAGTTATATTCAGTACACACATAAATACAGAAGTATTTATTCAGAGAATACCAGCAGTCTGTTTATATATATATATATATATATATATATATATATATTTGTCTTGCATAAAGTGGGATGTGTAAATTACAAATGACTTCCATAACGTTTTTGTATATTAATGTATAGCTCTAGAGCTTTCAGTGTGTTTTATGGAATGGCCACCTCTGAAAGCTCTAGATTCCTATAGATCTACATGGGACACCCATGGGAAAAGCATACCTCTGTAAAGAGTCCCTTTAAAATGTAAGCTAAGACTGATTTGATTGTTTTCGCTTCATTCTTAATAAGCTCTTTAAATGAGCTCGGAACAGATTTCTTCTGTCTTTAAAGAGATCTCTGTTCCACATAACAGAAAAGCAGATTTGTTTGTCAGGCTACACGTGGCTTCATCACAGCTGAACCACAGCACTCATTTGAGAACAGTTGGTTTTGCTTCTTGTATTTGCAGCAACAGCTGGGAAAAGTATTTAATTCACTAACCACTGACTGCCACAAATCTTAGGGTGAGTTTTTTTCCCCCCACAAACAAATGATCAAAAGTAAAAAATCAAATGAGTCTTTACCATGCATGGTTTACATTTGTATTTGCACCAGTAAGTCTAAGTTACCATAGGTTATATATGTAGCAGTTTGTAATTAATCTACAGTCTGGAGGGATAAATAAATGAAAAAAATGAGAAATGTGTGTTGGATCTTTGCAATTATTTAGGTACTTAAAGATGAAAAAATAAGAGAAAGTGCAGATTACAGTTGTTTGTGTTCTTGCTTACATTGATTTTAGGAACGTATGTAAAAGTTTGAATTAATTAGCCCCAATGAATGTTAATTATTAAAACAATTAAAAATAGTAAATTTTGCAGATTTTATTGTTTGCTTTGAAAACTAATACTGTGCATTGTGGGTTTAATGTCGTGCATTTTGGTACAATTAAAATTCTTGTGTTGGTTTATGGAACCTCATGTTAAAATGCCCTTTGGCCAGAGAGAGAGAGAGAATATCAGTGTATTAAAACAGTTCAGTGATAAGAATACAGATCTTAAAGACCTAAAATTATTCCTGCACAGTAATTAAACAGTTCATAGAGTTCAGACTGTTTTTGCGTTCAGGAAATTATGTACACAAAGCAGTCAGATGGCACGCTTGCTTTTGTAATAATGTGGTTTATTTTTTCAGTTGAAGCAGATCTACATTAGCAAACATAACAAACTGTAACTGTGGCTGCCCTGCAGATGTCTGTGATCGTAACGAGTCTGTCTGTAAGCAGATTTGCATGACGCGTGTAAGGATAGATTTGATATAGTTGCTGACAAAACAACCAGGGGCTGTACCAGAAGAGGAACTTTTATACTTGCTCTGGGTCAAAAAAACATGAAACCATAACACTACTTCATTCTATTTAGATTTAAATGTTGGTCATTTAGCCATTTTAAGATTATGAGCATTATACGATTAACAAAAGCATCCCATCAGCCAGCAGCCTTCACAGTGGATATCGTACAATTTTCTGGTAGTTTATATCTGCATACGTGTGTATGTATATCTCAGCATTATGTGAGCCATCAGCCACACCCGTTTCTTAGTATCAGTTTCAGCCACTCAAAACCAGGTTGACTATTGGATCTTCTTGTAAAGTGTAATTTAATAAATGTAAAAATATTCCCCCTTGTTCCAGCTTTTTATGCAGAGACTGCTTGCAAGTCCTTCATAGGTTGATTTTACAGAAAATGTAAACTTTGTGCTGTTATCAAAATTTTGCTATTTGTTTGAGACGAGCATCCCGACTGTCCTGACATGGCAACATTGCCGAACCAGTGGTGTGAGTTTGGGGCGGGATTTTTGGTTTGTCTGAGCAATGGCAGGTAGGGAAATTTTTTTTTCAAATCCTGTATGGAAACAGTCATTATTATGACAATTTCATTTGATTACGCTAACGGCACAGAAATTACGCAAGGAAATTCAATCACATCAAGCACTGTTGCGTGCGCTGCAGGTTTATGAAATGGCGTTTAGCATAAGCAACGTTTAGTCCCACTGTTGTTTGTTTGTGAAATAAAACTTTGTGTGGGCTCTAAACTGATAAGAGGTGAAGGAATGAGGCCCTGTATCCTGTCACACCTGTTTTGATGAAAATGAAACGGCCGTATCAGTCATCGTATTTGCAGGTTTTTAGGCTGGCAAACTCTGCTTCAAGCTGGCCAAACAGGTTTTAGCTTCACTTGTTTTCAGGTAGTGTTGAGTGGGATCAGACAGAGTGTCACACGGTTTGAGTAGAGAACTGCTTGTTTTTAGGTTAATCTATATGCACAGATCTCAATATGGCAGGTTTAGCAGGGGGCTGTTGGGCAACACTTTACGTCAGTGAAACCACCATTACAACAATAAGCGAGGCATCTAAGGAAATTAAACAAGTTTATTTTTATAGTTTTATAAATGTTGTAACAAACAAACAAACAAATGCTTAATTAAAATTGTTTGCCTGTTTTTAATTGTGCCGTATCAGACATGTCTATAAAAAGCCACAGTTCATTGCTGACAGGATCGCACACTGAGACTTGAGAGGAGGTTGTGTGGACTAGGTTAAATGGCTTGGCTCGTATTCAGCTGTGCCTTTGCCAAAAGCCACATATTAAAGTATTTCTGTGGCACGCTGCCGTTTACCTCCAGCACCTGCCAAAAAAGCAATGATTTCACAGTTTGGGAACATGCCATGAGGAAATCCCGGGCAGCTGATGTTTGGTGTACTTTCTTCAAGCAGCTCTTACTTTCCTTTTGGGAAATCTGGTTGCAGAAACCAGGCATGCTTGGAAGCTGTGGCTTGGAGCCACAGTTCCATGGCTGGCCATTGTCTAATTTGGTTAACAAACAATTCTGCTGTTACCCAAGCCATAATAAAGTTGGCATTTTGCCCTCATAGCTACAAGCAAACAAAATAAGCAAACTTGATTGCTGAATTACAACATCAATCATTCACAGTCTTTTGTGGGATGTGCATTTATACAACTGTCATCGGCAGCAAAGACTGGATTCTTCAAAGGTTAGAACACAATAGAATAGCAATACCAACCACTCACTGCATCCAAGTCTTACAAGAATCAACCAGCTCGTTCAGCCAGTTTTTTTTTTAAGAGAGACGCTTTCAGTTTAATACTGTCGAGACGTTGCCCAAGAACAGTCCTACCCTCAAATTCCAGACAGTTTCATCTCATTTTTTTTAACTGAGCTCTGAAAACTGCTTGATGTTTGGTAGAAAAGGCTGAAAATTGTTAGTACATGTTTTTCTCTCCACAAGTGCCATTGTAGGCAGAGGTCAAAAAGAGTTAAAGAACAATAAAAGCATTCACATAAAGATTCTGGAACGCTGACAACGAATAAACACTGACAAATGTAGCTATAGAAAAGTGTGTAGACATTTTGCATTCGTTTCTGTCAGGACTGGTTGATTAATGATTTTAACCCTTTATGCCTGTGATTGTTCTAATGGTAAATTAAATTCCAGCCTTTTCAATTCAACTGTGGTTCTTTTTTGAGATCATATTTAATCCTGGCTTTTGAAAATCTATACAATAAGAAACATTAATGCCAAACAAAGTTTCTGCAGATTTTTATTTCAGATTTTTACAACTGCTGTGTGCATTTCTCCCATGAAAAATGACAGTAAATCATATTTACTAATGCAAACATACTATTATATTATAATTAATAATTAGGGTCTCACCTTATAACAGGTGTTCAAAACTACTATGTACTTGCATAATAAAATAACCTATACAGTGTAACTGTTGCATGCATATGTGTTGTTAAATTGTACTTGCATTAAAATAATTACGTTTTTTTAACACTAAACCCACTGCTAGCCCCACCCAGAAAAACATGTATAAACGCAATAACTACAATGTTCTAAATGCTTTTACTCATATTAGTATACAGTGTTTAAAGACTATTATACAGTTACCATAGTTATATATACCATAATTATATATGAACATGCTTAATGATAAAATGCATTACTGCGGTTGCAGAATATAGTGTACGTTTACATTTTATAAAACACATTTTATTTGTTACAAACACAATTATTTAGAATATTGTTGGTTTGCTGTCAGACTGCAGTTACTGCTGATCTAGTTTAGTCCTTACTGACGGTCAAAGAAAGAAATGTTCTGCTGTTAGTTCAGGTTAGTTCTGGTGTTTCGTTTACTGAGGTAATACAGGAATAACAAATACACCCTCGTTCTCCACAGCATCAGACTAAATGAGCGTTTGTAGCGTGTCTTTAAAACTTCCGCCGTCTGTGTTCTCTCATGTTGCTGTTTTGTCGTTTCTATAGTGTGAAACAGGCAAAGCGGTTTGTCTGCATCCTATCGTTGTCTTTGAAGCTGTAAATTTAAGGTACGGGTGTGTGATGTCATATCCTGTTCTTAGAGTGAGGTACAAAATACACTGGTCTTGTGTAGGCAATATGCACATTACTATTGTAAACCTATTGCATGAGGCCAGTTTTATATGATGATTTTATTTTACAAATGAAACTTGCTTGTATGAAGTAAATAGTTTGTGCTGTCCTCCGCTGTCATTTATTGCTCCAGCTCTGCCCAATGGGCCACAATATCTTCAAAAATATGGCAGGTCGGGCCCATTTGCATTAAATAATGTGTGTGCCGCTTTCGTCTTACTGCTGTGAGAAAGGAAACATCATGTATGTAGAGCCCCACGCTTTTGCCCTTAGACATGCCATCGTCATGGGAACTGCTGTAGATACGGTGGTGAGGTTACGCGATTGGCTCACCTTCCCTGAAACGTTTCTTTGAATTCCTTGAAACAGTTTTTTTTTAAAAGACATCTGAGAGCCGCTTGAGATTCAGGGCAGGGATCTCCCACCATCATTTTACGAAAAGTGTTTTTCCACTGCCAGATGCCACCTCCCAATTTTTGTTTTTTAAACAAAATGCAAAATACCCACTTATACAAATAAATTAATTTACAGGGCAGTGTTAATTATCTAACAATTGTGTTAGCTAGTTTGAAATGATTAACTAGTATAACTAGTAGAAATTATGAAATTTTGGAAAATATCAAGCATTTCTGATGATCAGTTAAATTGTTTCTGATTAGTTCTGGTCAGTGATTAGTTAATATTCAGAAATTGATGTCAATGTTTTGTAATGACGTGTATCCAGGGTTTGTCCTGCTTACTTGAATATCAAGCTTGTCACCTTGGGAACTGCCTGTTGAACCCATACACATCAGATTAAAATCCTGATCTGTCATACATGGTTTGATTTGTGTCAAAAAGTCTTTAGTGCCCATGAGAAACATTGACTAAACAAGGTGTTGGTTTCTATACATCAAATCAGAAATGCCAGGTAGCACATCTGAGGTTTATATAATCCAAGACATGTCAAAGCTGGAATGAGAAATGTCTCATTCCAGAACATTTCGCATTCAGTAGATCACATTTACATGTCATGGTAATGTATGTTCAGAACAGAATCAACTCTTGAGTTATTCTCAGCAGTCACACGCAATGGGATTTTTTTCTCTGTGCCACATGGCAGAAGAAAAAATGATTATTCATTCTTCCCTCAACAACTTGATTGTGATGTATCAGGTTCCAGGCAGTGAGTGAATAATAGATATTCTGGACCTGTTGTGGTTCATTATGAATGTGTGGTGTAAACGTGTGTATGTTTTGGACCCCTATGGTGAATCTGGATGTTGGTCTGCGTGAGGCTCATTATCAGTGTGGAATTAGACCCTTAGCATTCTCTTTATCTCCTGTGTTTGCTCATACTTCACAATCACCAGTTCTGCCCTCATCTCAGTGGATTAACCCATAAACTTCTTGTAGTCTTATTGTCTGTCTGTCTCGAGAAACATTTCCTAACCTGCTCTACAGCCAGAGGCCTCAAATGATATGGATAGATATTATGTAATAATGCTGATATCTGTGATACAGGCTAATTTCAGTTTAATTATGGCAGTTTTGCATTGTCATAACATAAGAAAAAACACATTTTCGTTGCTGTTATGTAGTATCATATATTATGTAAGGAACTTTATATGTTGTTATGAGACTTAAGTAATAATGTCAAATACATACATGCATCTGGAAAATGTCAGGATGCATTACAATAACTCTTACTTTTCTTAATGCACATTTCTTTCCCACCATTGAATTTGGGGTGAAATGTGGCGTAGGCATGTTTTCAATTGATGCACCCTTTTGTACTTCTGTATACAATTGAATATGGAAACATTTTAGACACAGTATGGTCAGAATTTTTTTAATTGTACTTTGCCAACAAAAATAGCTCCAGAAAAAGCCAAAAAAACAGTGTGTATTGAACATTTCAGTGAGAAATGCCAGTGCTGTTATACAAAATATTAGCACTTTTGGAACACAGCCTGTCCAATTGATTAGTAACCCGGAACTAACTGTCAAATATAGGAAATTATTTCTCACGAAATTTGGGAACAGAAACCCAGACCGAAAAAAGATTGGGTTGCAGTCTCCACTGCAGGAAATGTGACATGATGAAACTAGAGCACTCCTATTATAATCACTGATGCATCTCTGGCTGTGTAGACGTAGTCATGCTGACTGTACATAAAAGGTTTACAGGTGCAGTGAATGGAATAAGGCGGGTCTTGATTGGTGGTAGATAGTAAAATGCAAATGTTTGGAAAAGAGATGATTTCCACATAGGGATCAACACCAGTGCTTCATTACAGTACTGCTGCATCTGAGATTGTTTACACACTTCCTAAATTAAGGGTTCATAAAGGTTCATTTTCATTTAAAATGATTGTTCTGATACTTCCAGGAGTGTTTTTTCAGAGTTCATGTAGTTCATCTTTTATTTCGGCTCAACAATAAGGTTCTTTATGGCTGCTCCGGTTGGGCCAGTAGTTCATATCTCCCTGCCAACATTTTTATTGGCTCTTTATCGTTTTTTTTTTTTAACAACATACTTTGAATGTGTCGGAAGAATTTTTTTTTTTGAAGATTAGGATTGTTTTGTTGTTGTTGATTAAACAGGTCTGCATAATAAATTGAATATTCACAATGTATTTGCAACTTCTAGTATGTTGAGATTATTGATCTAGTTTTGAAATACCTTCGTGTCACCACGGTGTGATGAGTTATTTTAGTAGCTTCTCTGATACTTCAGTAGCGATGGTAGTTGGTAATTCAATGTTGATTCATTTCTAGAAATTTCCTGTTTTCAAGCCCTGATCTGTGTTCTCACGTTTGTCTCGGTTGACTTTTTCTCTCTCTCTCTGTCTCCCTCCCTCCCTCTCGCTCTCAGGTAGGGCCTGTGTGGGGGTCGGCCTTCCCCTCAGCTGTCTGGATTTTGTCAGTGAGGCAGAAGACCAACCCCTCCTGATTTCTTGATAAGCTCTGCCCCTCTGGATCAAGTTTATAGAAAGGGGTCCAGCCTGTCTTCAGCCGTGGGGGGAAGTGAAGGAGGCAGAATCCTAGTACGTCCTGTTTCCCAGGCAATGAAGCTGCAGGCGGTGATGGAGAACCTGCACAGACAGCAGAGAGCCAAACTGCTGATGGAGCAGGCGGGGCAGTCGCAGAGCCCTGCCCCCTCTGGGGAGGAGCTTAAAGTGAACCCCGCCTCAGATGCGGAGCAAGCTCAGATGGCAGCGTTAGCAGCCATGCGCGCAGTAGCCGCCGGACTTCAAAGGACTGACAGCCCCATGTCTGAACAAAGTAGTGGAGGAGAGGATGATGATGAAGATCAGGATGAAGAAGAGCAATACAATAACATGATGGGGTCTGAGGAGGAAGAACAAATGTAAGTGGGCCGCCACATGCAAATAAGTTAAATACCTCCAACACCACAGCAACCACTTAGCAACACTATAGTGTTTTGGGAGGATGTGAGGGTAACTGCATAGCAACACCCTAAAACTCACTGATAGCTATCAATTAAGTTTGTCTGCTCAGTAACTTTTCACCATCTTGTGTTTGTGTGCAGAAAGCAGAAGTGGGATGAAGACGATTTTGAGGGTGAGATGGAGGAAGACTATGACGATGAACTGGGTGATGAAGGGCTGCCATCAGGCCGTGAGGCCGTCACCCCAGGCAGAGGCATTCTTCACTTACCCCACCGCCATTTACACCCCCAGGCCCAGCTGCTGAAGGCCCGGACTGGTTTGGAACCCGAAGCACGTGCGTTGGGTCACTCTGCTCATTCATCCCATGGGCAGGACCACGCAGACTGGACTTATGAGGAGCAGTTCAGACAGGTAGGCTTTCTGGGTAATTTTGACCTGAAACAGGTCTTTATCTATCCTGTTATTTAGTGCCTTTAGAGAGCTCTAACTTTTAAATAAATGTACTTGTGATCTAAGGAAGTATTACTGTGTGTTTTACAATTACAGCATGATTATTTACACAACGGGAAGAAAATAACAAATATTCTTAAGAACAAAAACAAATTTAGTTTGAAACATTCATAACTTGCTGTTAAAGTTGTTACACTCAAATTTTGCCATTTCAGATAAATATTTGCAACATTTTGGTCTAACAACTTTTGTAAGGTGTTATAACCTAAAGGGCCAAAGCAACATTGGGCCAAAGCAACATTCTTTCAAATAAATGTCTGCAAGCAACAACAGTGTAGGAGACTCAGACTAAAGGTTATTAAAAGCAGATCCACAGTAATTGATATACAACCTGCGAGTAAATCTGAGCCTCCTGTCTCTCAGCTGCAGCCCACCGGTAACACCATGTTCTTACTGAGAGTAACATGATAAAGTGTCAAGCCACATCTCATTTATGTGAGAGTGTGTTCACGACAGCCATTTCATTTCTGGAGGTCACCATACTGCAGTACTGTTGGTTTCTATTAGGAGTTTCTCCTCGGCTGCTGAACAAAGTCATGATGGGTCTTGTATGTGACATTTCTGTGTCAGGTGTCCCATCTCACATATGCGGCCTGTGATACTGAAGGCAAAGATAAACAGCTTAATAATCCCCATGGCACAGGGACCAAAATATGTTTTTGAAACACACAGTGCAAAGTACAGTTTGAAGGCCAGTAATTTTCATTATAGAAATAAAAATAAAGCATTCAGGTGTTTGTGTGAATAATAAGCAGCAACTATTGAAGTAAGTTTTTCTTAGTATGACTTTGTTGGCAGTGCTCATGGCATTTGTTAAACCTGAACCATTTATCAAATACTTGCATTCCGAACATACATTTTGTGTCGAAAGCTATAGATTAGCTGTGGTTTAGCCCTCGTAAGTGCAGGCCGTGGCTTGTTATGATGTTGCATACTTGTGACTTGAGATGTGTTTAAGACATTAGCTAGCTATTTCTGAAAAGTGGCAGAAGGCAAATAGTGAATTGAACATTGAAAGACTGTCCCTTTAATTGAGTCCTTCAGTTCAGGGTTTGTTCCCTGCAAAATGAGCCAATGGGGAGTCTCGCTCTAAAGCAGCTGTTTTAACGACGGCTTCCGTCAGTCATCTATATGCTGCTGTGTGTTTGTATTCACTGCAGGGCAAAAAACTAAAACAAAACAACCCTTTTCCAGGAAACCTGAAACTATTTATTGTTTGTATTTAATAAGGTAATTTACTTTTGGCAACTTAATTTACTTCAACTTTGACTTTGCCCTGAGATTACAGATGGATTTATACATGTGAGAATCATTAGATGAGTGTGCATTTTTATGCATTGCTGTCACACCTGACTTATTAAAGAATATTTTAGCTTCTAATTAAATATGCAGGATATATTAATATGCAACAGAACTGTTGACATATGTATGCCAATGTAGGCCAGGCTGTAGTGTTCAAACACCACATGCATACATTTTTCCAAAAAAAGTGTTCAGMATGACAAGAAATAAGAGCTTGAGGAAATAAATGCGAAATCTGTTTGTATTTTTTATTTTTTTATTTRCATAAAAGTCCYCATTCAGTTGCAATTGCATGGAAGTTGTCATTGAGTTTTTGTACGAACAACATAAGGGTGAGAAAGTTATGACAGAAGTTTCATATTAGGTGTAGTGTTCTTATAACAGCAAACACATAGATTTCCTGTTTGAATGTGTTGCATGTTTGATATGACTGTGGTGTACAGTGAACACACGGTCATGTGATTAGCGTATGTTAAACGTGTGATGAGGCGTTCACAGGTGTTTACGACTGTTGGTTCACAGAAATGTTACAGGGGCTTGAGTGTTCAGTTTGAAGCTGTATCTGCATATCAAGCCGTCGCCTGAAAAGTGATTGTTGCAGGCAGTTGCACAATCAAGAAGTGCAGCATTCTGTACGTTGAGACAACGTTACACAACCATTGAGAGGCACTTATGGTTGTATAAGGTATACTTTACCCCCCACAGCCCTTCCCTTACAATAAAAACACAAAAACCAAATGCTACACCCACTCATAGGAACCTACAAATGTTTTTTAGGCCACATACAAAGGTTGTTCTTTAATTTACTGTTGTCATATTGCAAACGTTTGCAGTGCATAGCGAGCACTGCGTTATGCAAGGAAAGGGTTAAGCCCCGCTGGTTTATTTTGGGCAGGTGGGTGGGGGCCATGTGGAATGTGCCTGAGGGAAAGTGATAATCTGGACCCTCGCAGAAAAAAACGTCGACGTTTTTATGGAGTGCCACAGCTGGAGCAGTTCCAAAACCTGGCCTACTTTCATAAATAAAATTCATTTCCCAAGTGGAAATTTGTATTGAACTTAAAGCAAACCTGTAAGTGTAGACCTGGTCCTTAACATCTGGTCCTTTTTCAAAACTGGAAACAGACAAAATAAATGCCAAGTTTCTCTTTTTTCTGATAATGTTTCATGCAGATATTAATTAATCGTGTATTGAGGCATGCTGCCAATGTTCTCATACAGCTATCTGTGCCTGCCATAAAGCTGGATCGAATAAAGAAACAGATTTATTTACTGGTATCAAAAATGATATGCCCTAATCATTTGTGCAGTAAGGAAAGGGATTTTTCGTTGTTTGTTGCCAGACAAGTTTTTTTGTTTTAATTCATTGGACGTGATTTAATTTGCCTTGTTCATTGTTATGTAAGATTTAATGCATCCTTTAGTAAATGAGGTTAGTCAAATTAATCTTGTGTCTATTCAAAAATCATTTTTTCATCAAGACATCTGCTTTCTCCAAGAGTCAAGTCTAAAACTAAATTGCTCTCTTTTTAGTGTTTAGTTTGGACTAGAATTTAGTGGTAGATACCAACACCAGTGAATTGTACACGTCTTAATACCAATTTCAATACCACAGCAAAATCAAGTTAAAAGGAGACAGACAATTCAATATTAATTTAATATTAACAAATTAAATATAATAGTTTAGTATTTTAGTAATTAAGTATTTCTAAATTAAACATGGATTCCAAAGTAATTATTATTGGCAAACAGTCAGTGTTTAAAACAAAGATCAAGGAACAAAGATACCGTACATAAGAAAATTAACAGTGCTTGAGGTTTACCCTAAGTATAAAACCATATCATATATTTAACTAAACATTCAAAATTTGTAACAACAATTTACAAAAAACTACTTTAAACTTTAAAAACTACTTAATTATCAGCATAGTCTGTATTACATAATTATTAATGATTTGATGAAGGATAAAGTTCCTTACAGCAGCTATCAGTCAGTCAGTACTACACTCTGTATTTGGTATCATTGTTTTTTCTTCAGTATTACTTTTGTGCTGAAGTACCAGTATTTTTTACGCTGTATATACACCTGTGTTTATGTAAGTGGTTTGTGTAACTTCCTCCTTTTATTTTAACTTCCATTTTTTTAGTATTTTGTGACTTTTCTATAAATCAGCCATTTGTTTTTAAATTGTTTCTACGAAACAGATAACACTGATAAGTCACATTCAAAGCCTCTGTAAAATACAGATAAATACATATCATTTACTGCTTATTCTACATAGACACACCAGTTTGCTTGTTTGGCAGCTGTAAACGCAGTTAAGTACAGTCTTCTGTTAGGCCCTGTTTACACCTAGCATTAGCAAGTGTCTCAAATGTTGCTGTTGTATCTGCTTGTAGTTAGATTTGCAGGGGTGGGTCTCTGATTTTATTACTGTATTGCATAATGTGTTAAAACTTTTGTTGCTTATTATGAACAGTCAGTAAAACAAAACAGTAAAGTGAATTTTGAATGTACTGGATTGTACTGTTTTGAGCGTGATTCTGAAACTTCAGTGTGTGTCTGTATTAGAGGAACTTCGGCTGTGTTTGCTGCACATGTCTCACTGCATACTGAAGATGTATATGCACACTTTTACAGATTATGAGATCAGATGTTTTTTGCAATATGGTCTGTACTTTACTGTTGTCCAGGGCGTATCTGGATGCATTACTGGTCACCTGCATGTTTAAATACTTCTGAATGTGGTTTAAGCGATTGGATCACAAAGTGGTTTGTACCCTGTTTACACCATTTAGCACTGCCAACTTTTAATCGAAACACCTCAGACAAAAGTTTAACAAAACTTTTAAACATGCTTTTGGTCTAAGAACTGCATTACTTAGCCGATCGATTCTTTGTGATACCGTCTTATTAAACATTGCTGTCTTTTATCATTGCTGTTTTCTGTCATTTTATAATCCATCTGGTTAGTTTTGTTGCTCTATAACTAGTAGATTAAAGTACTGCAAACTTTGTCACATCTCTGTAACTGGATTGGAAGGTCTACTTTCAGTTCTTGAATTCATAAAACTTACTGGATGTACCGTCATTATATATGAAGAAATCGTTTATGAAAAAAAGCAATGTTTCTCCTTTTGCAGCTCTGTAAAGTGTCACACACTCATTCCTCCAGCACAAACTTCCTGCAGTAAAGGAGAAGCAGAAATGTTCTTTGATGTTACTGCTGTAAACCTGAGCAGCAGGGCAAATGGAGCCCAGATGGACAGTAAAGAAAACAGCTCATTAAGTATTCATCACACCCTCTACAGTCAGTTGCCATTTAGTGGTTTTAACATTAAACATTGATTTGCACACAGCAGATTGGGGGTGTGTGACCATTAAAGGCACAGCACTAAAGTGAAGCTGGACCGCTAATTTATCTTTTTATACATTTATTAGCAGCTGCTTTGTTTTCTTCGATGTAACCCGCTAGTGGTTTGTAAGAAGCTGTACAATACAAAACAAACAATTTTTGTGTCATCATTTTGTGTTAAATGTTGAATTTCTTGATTTGGTGTTCACTGTTGCTAATTATTTTTGATATTGCTTTGTTGTTATACTTGAATATACTTAATATATATATCCAGATATATATATAATATCTGCATAATTATCTAATTATACTCCAGATAATTTTTCATTATCTGATAATATACTGTATATCAATTTTGAATTGCAGTACAATTTTGGCACCAATTTTTAAATTCTTTTTTTTTAAATTCCTTTTAAAATTCTCTATTACATTTGTTGTTATTGTTGCGTTGTTTTTAAAGATTTAGCAGTTGTTTGTTTCTCCAGGTTCTACTTTTTGTTTAAACAAAGTTTTCCGCACAAATGATGTAAAACATTAGTGCATCATTTACTTAATTTACAGGTTTGTTTACAATGACCTGTTGTCACTCAGCTTTTTCATTTACTTCTGTTTTAGAAATTAAGTCAGGATTATGCAGCACGTCAAAAACGAAACAACTGGAAAACAGCCAAAATAAAAGTCTGTGTTTTTTTTTTCTGATTATGTTTAATGCAGATATTAGTTAATCGTGTATTGAGGCATGCTGCCAATGGTCTCATACAGCTATCTTTCCTGCCATAAAGTTGGATCGAATAAAGAAACAGATTTATTTACTGGTATCAAAGATGACACGTCCTAATCTTTTGCGCAGTTTGTTTTCATTGTTTCGGTGTTGTATGGTTTATTGCATCACTTTGCGAATGAGTTGTAGTCAAATGCCGAATTTTGAGAAAGCCTCTTCCAACTGATTTTTGTCTCTATGCAAATCTCCCATGCAGTGCTGCCAGGTGCAAAAGGGTTTTATCAAGATATCTACTCGAAGACAAGATCTCTGGAATCAAGTCTGTTTCGAAACCATAAGTCTGTTAATGAAACCATTTATTCAACCCAACTACATAAACCCCATGTAGTCTGTATGTATCTGCCATCTGGGTTATTTGATCGCTTGTTGATTTGCAGCACAATCTTGCTTATGTTCACTATTGTCACTTTGTTGTTATAATTTGAATAGCTGTTGAATTGTTTGATCAACTAAATCACTGTTTTTAAGTGGTGCAAGCAGTTGTTAGTTACTGTACATTCTCATCAAAGGTGCTTTTGTATTGTCACTTTTTGTTGTGATGGTTCAAACGATTGTTTGTGATTCACGGTTTTGCTTAAAATCTTTCGGTCTTCTAATATAAAACGTGTCAGTGCCTTATTTGACTAATTCAAAGATTTGTTTTCACTGCAACCTGTTATCACTTAGATTGTTTATTCGCTTCTGCCTCAAAACATGAGGCCATTAAATTACTTAGACAGTAAACAGACTAATGTAGCAACAGACTGCATGAAAGTGATTTGTCCTCTTTATATAGATGTGACATCATGTGTCCGTATTGCGCTTCAGACAGACATCTCCCTTAGGTATTCTGTCATTCAGGCTGTTAATTGCACAGATGGCTCGCTCGTGTCCAAGCTGGAAAACTAGCATGCTGTGGAGGGCGATTGCTGTTATGTTGAGTAGTTCATAGCTGGATATTGTCCAGGCATTGCTCATGTCAGGCAGAGGCTTGTAGACACCAAACCAGACTTCCCGAGACACACAGGAATGTAAACAAAGATGGCTGAAAAGCTTAGGCTAGGATCACACATCCATAGGGAAGCACATGTTTGTCCACTTTTTAACTGGAGATGGACAGGCCACACTAGCCACAAGAAGAGCTGTGAGACAGGAAGAAACTTATAGTCAGAATGGTTTTATTATGGTGCAGTTATGATAATGTTTGATAATTGCTGGCCTTTAACTCATTACACGCTCAAATAAATGCTTAACTAGATTTTAACATTTTAATAAATTGTGAATTGTTTGCCCATGCACAACTTACTGCCAAGATTCTGGGCTCGTGTTGTTTTCTCCAGTGCAGCGTGGTTGCTAAGGTGTTCTGAGTGCTTTAGTGTGTTGGTACACGGTTGCTTAGGTGTTTGCTTGCATGTTCAAGTTAAAGGAACTCACCCCCAAGTTTCTGATATTCTGTAGGTGTCTCACGTGCCTCCTTCAGTGTAAGTCTAAAGGGATTTTTTTTTCACTCATTTTTTTGTCTTGGTCTGATTACTGTCAGTAGTTTAACCAAAATGGTAATCATTTATGCCCAAATGGTGCTGGGGCTGAGTTGCATTTAAAACGTGCACATAGCTGTGCATTCGAAACTTTGAAATTCGACTTTTGATTCCACTATTTTCAGTATGAGGTAAATTTAATAAGCAATTTGAATGAGTCAGTTTCATGTTCAGAGTTTGGGTTTCTTAATTTCATTTTTCATAGCCTGCAGGTGTTTCTGATAGGGTGTGGTTTGGTTAGGGAGGGTGTGAATCCCCCCCCCCCATCAGTTTCTCTCAGTAATTCAGAAACCAAAGTCCCTTCTGCTCCCAATGCAAACCCACTATTCAAATAAGTACATTCAATAGGCTTCTCATGTGTTTTTATGATTACCGCCTCCTATTTGACCTCACTGGTTTCCGTCCCCTCCCCCCTCACTGACGGTTTGCCTGCCTCTTGAGGTGATTGGCAGGTGTGATGTGTCGCTGTGCTGTTTGTAGGCCGATAGCTCACGTGTCATTGAAACACAATGTCAGACCTTCTCAATGTCCGTCAAAGGTATCTAGTTTAGCATTTATTCATTCCTTCACTCCTGAAAACCTGCAGAGGTGTATAGCTGACCCACAAAAATATTTCACACCTTTATGTTGTTACTTTTAACATGATTATGTGTGCCATGGTTGTCTGTTATGTAATAGGCATTGTGCCTATAATTATTTGTAAATCCCTTTCTAGGAAAAAACATCAACGGTCCTGAGTTTAAACGAGTGTAGGCAGGCTCATTTGGTTTCAGCCATCTAGTATTTTCTTTCCATGTTTATAAAATGTGTGACCAAGCAGAGAAAGAGAATAAAAGGATAAGTTGTTTATTGTTGCATTACTTTGATGTTAGTCAAAATCACTCGCGAAATGTACCACCAAATTACCAAGAAAACAGTCAAATTAAAGTGTGATGCAATATTAGAGCTAAAAATCAGTTAAAGTTAAACATTAACATTCAACCGACTCATTTGTCTGTGGTGAGTGGTATTTTTCTCCACCCAGCATTTGAAGTTTAATGTCAAATGTTTTCCCCCTCCACCCGCTTTAAACAGATAAACAGATGTGTTTCCACGGTAGTAAGGGAGGGGGCCCATGGCGTATCAACAGAATTTGGGGCAGAAGGATCTACAGCTGTCCATAACTGGGGCCCCTAAAGAACTCAGGATCTTGGTGGCTGGTTCCTCCTTACCTTCTGGTCTAGTGTCTTTGTGTTCATTCAACAGACTTTGTCTTGCTACAAGAAGGAACCTGTTATATTTATTTTTGACATTACACTTGAATACTGTTTGGCAGTAATACCGGGGTGGGAGTTAAGAACCAGTTCTTATTCAGAAAGGGTTCCTTTTGAGAAAAAAAGCCAATAAAAACTAGGATCAAGTTATTTTCATAACATCTGGCTATGTAACTTTTTTTTTTATTTTGTTTTAACTTTTTTTTAAATGTTTTTGCTGATTCAGCTGGATCATCGTGTCAGCTATGTTTCGGAATTACTATAATTATGAGTTTCCGACTAGTAATTATGAGATTAAAAATGACGTTAACAGTTTTTACAAGTTGGAAACTCTGTTCCAACTCAATTAATTTCTGGGGATGTGAAAAGCTCCTGCTTACAATCTCCAGGTGGTCGCCTATTACCGTAATTTCAACAAGATCTAAAGCAGATTTTTGGCCATCTGTACTGCTACTTTGTCACAGCTAAATCTACAACACCATGGCAAAAAAATAGTGTACTAAATTGTGAGCTTGCTATCTGAATTGATTGTGGTTGAATTAAACAACGGTTACTGCAAAATAATGTCAAGACAAAGAATAGACGGAACAAATTTCTATGAAAAAACTTCTTATAGAAGTATCAAAAGAAACGTTCTTTTGATACATCAATCTACATCCAAACCAGAATCATCAAATCCATCATCATTATGTTAAGATGCTCTTACAATGGAATGGCGAGGAGTTCTGGAGTTTCTATAATTGACTCCCTGCTGGGAATCTGATTCAGAACAGTAAAGAGACACATACAGTGGAATTGTGGGTAAAAACAGAAGGGGTAGGCCGTGATGGACCTTGTTGAAAATGGAGGAAAAAGAGGGCAGCCATTTAGGAGATTTATAGAGTGGCACTTCTCAAAAACGCATACATCCTGTAATTAACCCTCTGCTGGCCCCCAGTACTGGCTCGGACCCTCCCCCTGCCAGCTTCACTAATAGATGACTGGAAGAGCTCTCTGTGCTGCTAATGAGAGCTCAGCAACAGGGAAAGAACATGAGAGGCTTCCGTGAGAAAGAATGAGACGTTTATCGCTCCCCGTTGCTCGGCTACCATCACTGTTTCTCCGGTTGCATGTGATTAAATAGCTTGACCTTTTGGCACGTGAAGTGGCACCTGTATCATTAAGGTCCTTGAGGCATTTTTTCATTTGTCAGGTGTACAGCGAGTTGTTTTCATTAAGCTTTAAGCTGTTTAAGCTGACATACACAGTGCTGTGTTTGGAACGGAACACTCGTTTACTAACTAGATACTGTGCAGTATATACTGTGTACTAGCTGTGTGCATTTGTATGGAAAAAGAAAACGTTATGCGATAATCATTTTGAACTCTGTTGATTGCATCACACTGGGTGTTTAATTCAGCAAGCACTGCCCAGGTATCAATTTTGTGTGAAGATTTCCTTTGTCACGCAGGAAATGGAAATTCAAGCACAATGTATTATGTTATTTGTACTCAAAACAATGTACTCTGCTGTATACAGCACATTTTGACAAATGTGGTAGATCGTCCATGTACTTCTATAAGTATACACAATTATAAATGTAGCGTTCTATTCTAAACCTAGTATGTACAGTAGTATTACTAGTTATTAGAGTTACTAATAGTTACTAGTACTAGTATGACTTTATAGACTGTTTCTTGTGCATTATTTTATCATTTAGATAAAGTGTTAACTAAACTCTCTTTCATAGTGCTAAATTAACACCTTTTTTGTGTTTTTTTCCACATGCAGCTCTATGAACTAGATAACGACCCTAAAAGGAAGGAATTCTTGGACGATCTGTTTAGCTTTATGCAAAAAAGAGGTATGGACATAAACATCACTTTTCTCCTGCTCATAAATTTCTTTCCATGACATCGTGAGTCCTATATGATCCAGACCCATCCAAGCCCCGCCCCTTTCACACTAACATCAACGCTTGGCTCATCTTTCACATCCGATGCAAATGTGTATTTATATACAGAACAACTGCATTAGATTTTCCACTGTATGTCATGGTAAAGCTGAGCTCTGGTTCCTGTATTAACGTGTGTACGTTTAACGTGGGAGTGTGAACATATGTCCATGTCATGATTCGGCCTTGGAGCTGTTAGAACATGTTTACTATAAATGTACTTAAACCCGCTCCACGCGGCATGACAAAATACCGTCCGACATCTGTTAAGCGCTCTCCTGGTTAATAAATTCATGACCTAGCAGAAAAACTCTTGTAAATATGACTACAAGCGTCAACTTCCCCCATTGACTAAACGAAGCTGAAAAACAAAGATGTTGCCAAATTAAAGACTAATGCTTGTTTTATTGATAGCTGTCTGTGCAAACTGTTGGAAAATATACACTAACGTCTGCTGCTTGTTTTTCTGCAGGGACGCCGGTGAACAGGATTCCCATCATGGCCAAGCAGGTGCTGGACCTCTACATGTTGTACCAGCTGGTGACTGAAAAGGGGGGGCTGGTGGAGGTCATAAATAAGAAACTGTGGAGGGAGATTACGAAGGGCCTGAACCTGCCCACCTCCATCACCAGTGCTGCCTTCACACTCAGAACACAGTATGTACACAAACACCTACATACAGAGGTGGAAACAGCCCAGATGTGTGTATGGGGGTAGTTAAAGGAGTAGCAAGTGATTTCTGAGAAACACTGTTGATATTTGTAATCAACAACCAAACAAACACACTCTTCCCTTGATTCCCTCAAAATAACAAACATGCTATGCTAACTGGCTACAAAAGAGTTATAGTATTATGGGGATTGGTCTGACCCACTTTGTTTTTTTTCTTCTATTTACATAGCCAGGACAATGTGCAAACAAAATATTTTTTGACAACGCCAACACAGAACAAACATTTAGCGAATACTCACAAAATTGTTTGTATGGGTATTGATTTAACTTTTTAACAAGTGTCTCTCAATCACTAATGCACTATTAAGTGGTTAAAGATCTGGGTGTGAGAGATTGTCAACAGAAAGTCATGTGTTATTTCACCCCTTCTGTAGATATATGAAGTATCTGTATCCCTACGAATGTGACAAGAGGGGTCTCAGCAACCCCAACGAGCTGCAGGCGGCCATCGACAGCAACCGTCGCGAGGGACGCAGACAGGGCTTTGGCGGCTCACTCTTTACCTACTCGCCCAATGGGACGCCCACCATGCTCTCCTCACCCAAACTCTCCATGCCACACATGGGCATTGCCCTGTCCAGCAACGGTGCCTCGCTCTCATCCATACAGAAAGCTAAGAAGGGTAAGACCTGCTTGAAGACGTACTTTAAAGAAAAAACAAGAAAAGACTTGTCCCAGTCACCTCTATATGATCTTTGATGTTACTGTAATGTCTGCATTTTAAATGTGTTTTGTCTTTGCTCTTATTTGTAGATGATGATGGGGTTCAACCATGTCTACCTACTTCTCTGGCTTCTCATTCGGTAGTTGCTGCCCAGGCTGCGGCTGTGCAGGCGGCCACCATCGCTCAGGTGGCTGCGCTGGAACAGCTGCGGGACAAGCTGGAGTCCGGCGAGCCTCCAGAGAAGAAGATGGCACTACCTCTGGAGGAACACCAGCGGCTTCTGCAGAGAGCCCTGCAACACAACCTGCTGGCCATGACGGCACAGATGCCCATGAACATCCGCATCAACAATCAAGGTACAGATTCTGCGAGACTAATTGACCAATACTTCACATCATTTAGATTATCGGTGTTGGATGGTAATTTAAATATATTATACAATATGTACACATGGGCCACACAGCTATCAATATTTCAACATTGGCATCTCATTTACAAACCTATATTGTTTGACAACTTCTGCAAAGAAAACAATGGAAAATAGTTAAATATGCAGGAAAAATACATGTTGTAAAATCATTACTGGCACAGGCAGTTAAAGTTCTCTCTTCATAATTTACTTTCATACAGTGGTTTTGTCTTTTCACAGAAACACAAGCTTGGTGAAAGCACCTGTTATATCATCTTAGATGTTTCAGGGAAATGTGTCTCTGGAATATCCAACTTTTAGGTTCCCAGGGTCATGAAATTAACTCATTGTGTTTTCTAGTGCAGTGCGGTCAGCCCCTTCTCACATAATCATTCACTGGTACTAGCACTTGGTGGGAAGGGGTGTGAAAATACTACCACAGCCAACCAAATTACTAGCATTTTGATTAACAGATCAGTAGTTCTCAGGTGACACACCAGAAGTCACATTTATAGTGAGTCATAGTTCATGCTTTCTCACAACAGTAATACTAGTACTGTTCTTACTCGACACTGTTCTGGTGAATTAGAACAAAGAATGTTTATCATTTGCACTGATTGGATCTTATCAGAATAAAAATAGTTTGAGTCGCATTGAGGGATTAACTTTAAAGCACTGCGGCGTGAAAGATCTGTCATTAGAAAACTGGAGGTGTTGACCCACTTTAAACCACAGAAGAAGAGACACGCCGAACTGTTCTCTGGTGTGGGGAATCCCTGCCTCAGCCCAGCATGACTTCCTTTCTTGGTCAGAAGTGTTAAAACTTGAGGTTTCGCCTCACATATTTTATCGGAAGATGAACCAAATTTCCCATGGCACTGTGCTTGTACTTGATTAGTTGTTTTTGAACTTGTAACTGTTGACTGAGAATCGCTGAAACACAGCGCCCCCTGGTGTAGGCCACTATACATTTAGGTTTGTTTAAATGGCAAGTTTGCCAAGGCAAGAGTCACTATTCTTAATGCTCAGGGTTAGGGATTTAAAAAAGGGAATTTTACATATTTGGAAAATGTAAAAATCTGGTGTGTTTTTTCAAAATGAAAATAATTTCAAAACGATCCAATTTCTGTTAATAATTAAATAAAATTTTCAAAATATGAATGTTTTAAGTTTGTATTTATAAGCATTAAAGAGTAACTGTTTTTGTTGTCATCTTATAGAGAGCAAACCAAACTCCGCCCTCAGCCTGACCACCAATGGCTTAAACAGCATCAGCATGTCAGTGGAGCTTAATGGAGTTGTTTATACCGGTGAGAAGCCAGTCATTACATGCTGTATATTCTGGTTGTTCATCCGAATAGTTCTATCTATATCTTTTTGTTTCCTCATCACAGGCGTTCTGTTCGCCCAGGCTGCTGCACCAACTTCATCAGGGGCAACAAACAAATCTTCCACAGGCAACAGCGGTCCTCAGTCGGTTCTTACACCTACCTCATCATTCTCCAATAACCAATCGCCTTAACACCTCAGACTCTCTCCCTCTCAATGCAAAACCAAAGCCAAAAAACCTCAGTTACTACAGAAGATATGCCAAAAAATATATGTAGAAACCATATGCAGGAATAACTAGAATGTTCTCAACTTGAAGTACACTAGCTCAGGTCTTTCATTTACACTTTCCTTTGTTCAGAAGCCAAAAGAAATCTAAAAAACAACAGAGTTTATTATAAAGATGATATATAATGTATATGCAAAACCTGTGAATAATTTATTTCTCTTTCTGTGAGCACACTGTCTGGCATAAATAAAATGGCAGGAGAATTCTGCATTTTAGGTTTATAGTCTCTGACTGACGAAAGTATTTCGTCTTCAGAGAAAATCATAACAATGGTGTTATTGTTATAACATGTGATGCAAACTGCTTAAGGTTCTGAACTAATAATATATTATTGTATCTGTTTTATTTTTCTTTGTATCTGCAGTGCCTTGTATTGGTTTTTCTTCAGCACAGTTTGGATGTGCTGTGTTTGACATCTGAACTTCAGCACTAACATAATGCAAAGTTTGGTCTGAAGTTGTTTTTTACTTTTGTTATGAGTATTTGGATTCCCGTCCCAGATCTCTGTTCTGTGATGGCAGACATTATTTTAATATCAGTGGTGAGCAATCAGGGTAAAGGAGCTGATTTAGTGGAACAAAAACCCTCACGAGGAGAGATCGGCGTGTGTTTGTTGATGTGTATACTTCCGTTTGTAACCTGTTTTTCATGTTTTATGTTCTTTTTTTAAACTACTGGTGAAGAGTGGTGGGCACACTCTCCATAAACCGCTTGAAGGTTGCTAGGTGTTGCTGTTACCTGTAACTGTCGCAGCCCGTCCGCTGTTTTTGGCCCGTAGTTGAAGATAAAAGAATTAAGAGGTTCTTTTACTTGTATTAGTGTAGATTTTTGTGGAGCTTTCACTCAGATCAGTGGTTTGGCTGTCTGCAATTGCAGTTTGACTCACAACACACTTTAAGATGTGAACAAATGGATAATCTTCTGAAAATTAGATTTATATCAGATGTTTCTGCAAGTGTCTTGCAGAATGAGATCTCTCCTCTTAGCAATAAAGAAATCGGCAGGAAGTGGCTTTCTGTGTTATTACATCACATCGTGCAGGATGTTATGTTCATCGCATAAGAAAACCGGTTAGAACATTTTATTTGCGACATGTAGCTGTATTTATAAACTGTGTTAGGCTCCACCTGCATTACACTGTATGCAAGGGCAAAAGGCCTAGTTGGTGGGGCTGTAGGGGTGAAACGTTCCTTCAAAAAACAGAAATGGGAACTAGTGTCTTAGCTGATACAAAATTATATAATTATTATGGAACTTTCAGCAACCCTTATAAGGAAGTTACATCAAGGAGAGCTGTAACCCCCATCCCTCCAACCCCAACACAGTCCTTCCCCCCATTTATCCACACATACACACACGCACACACAGCCAATAATCATGTGCAGGAGCTGTACTATAAACAGTCTGGAAATTGTTACTATTTTGGTCTGTATTGTGTATTTTGAATTTTTCTCATTTTAAATAGTATGAAACCTCAACATAACCTCTACCTCAGACACACATCTATCAGCTAAAAACCATTAGCAAAACACTCATCATTTTTTTGTGACGTGAATCAAATCTACTGAGCTCTCATGTAGAACAGGGAATTTTAAAGCCACACAGTTGTGAATTTTAACTCCATGTATTAGCCATGATTTTTCCTAATTTCTCTTTAATGCACGTCATAGAGAAATTTCTCTTGTTTATCTGACAGCCTGCTTTTATTCCCTCAACTTTACAGCAACCGATGTTCATAAAGTAACAGCAATCGTTTGTTTCGATGGCCCTTAAGCAGTGTGTTTTGATCAGAAATGCAGTTATTAATTAAAAAATAATACTGTTACCACACGGAGTGAGACTTTAGAGTTGGTATCCATGAGAGGGATCTGAAAGATAAGTTTTTATTCTGTATGCCTTAATGTATGCAATATTTTACAAAAATATAATGATTACAGCATGCTAATGTAGTCAGGTTTATTGCAAGGACAACCAAAATCGCAGTACAAAATACATGCAAACTCGTTTAACTTTTATTGCATAACATATGCATTGATGGTTCTTTAACTTTTCTCTCTGTTGAACTTAACGTCACACTAAAAGTTAAGTCATTCATTTTCTCAGTACATAGACGGTAATGAAATGTTGGTTTTACGTTAAAACAAGGCATTTGTTCTCTTCTCAGGAAAAACACTTCTACCTCTAGTTAAACCGATATGTTCTTCTTTTGTTCTACATTTTTAAATATTTTCCTCGGCACACTGACTCAAGTTTTTATCATTATTTTATTTTAAATTGCAGATGCAATAAGTATAATAGTCATTTTTTTCTATCTGAATACCCCTTCTTTATGTGAGTGCTTTTGGGTTTTTGCTTGCTTATTTGTAAACTAAATAGAAAACTGCTCCTAGCACAGGAATTTTATTTTAAATTGTGTCGGATCAACTTCATGACTCATTCTGTTGAGAAGGACAAAGACAATCCTAACCTATTTAACCTAATCTCTGTTTGTGTGAATAATCAACTTTATTTTGAAAAGAAATGTATATTCGATATATGATTGGGGGAGGGGCTTCCAAAGAATGTCCACACAAGTGCTGTTATGGCCTAAACATGGATTAACGTTAGAATTTAGTACCTCCCACTCTAAATCACCTGTTCTAACCTGTTCACCTCAACACACATGCAAAACAAATGTAGTTAACAGTTGAAACTGACTTTCTTTTTAAACAAAGTTATTTTCAATAATCATAAGCCTTTTGTATGTTGTAATGTAATAGTAATTCCAGAGCTTCAGTTTGGGTGTGTCTGCTTTCTGTTGTTTAGAACATTACTGCTCTGTTTAAAAAAAGGTAATGTTGTTGTGTTGTCTTTTGAAGTTTACATTTTATAATTGTCAAGCATCAGATTTTTCAGTGTTTGATTTTTAAAAATTGAGATCTTCAGCTGTAAACAAAGACATTGAAAATACAATAAAACTTAATTCTGGTGTAATATTGTGCATCTTGATTTTTTTTCATTCAGTTAGCTGAATTCTGTTTATGACATGATTATATGATTATCCACATAATTATTTACATGATTTATAATTCAAATTTTTCATTTTCTGTTAGCAAGCTCAGTTAAGCGGTATAGATCATAAACTATATTTTTGGATGCATTGAACAACTTTTGATAATTTTATGTTAACATAAAATGTTTGAAATTAGTCAGACCTTTATTATGTTTTTTTTTGTATTGATAATTATTTTCCATATATCTTTATTTGTCTCCCCACATGATGTGCTTTGACTGATTTGGGATTTCGTCTGGTCATAAATTGCTGTAACATCGGTTGTTTGTTTGCCAGGTGAACAGGCGAATACAGGTTCCATGTTTAGTCCTGCACACTGTGTGTTTTGCTACATTGCAGTGAATCCTCTCTCAGAGAATGAAGAGAACAACCCTCTTCTATAGGGTTTCCTTCATGTGACTTTACCTTTTATTCGGACCCGTTGAGGAGGCTTATTAAATTGCTTAGTTTGAAATGTTTATCAGCTTCAGGGTTATTAAGAACATTCCGAACCGTTCACAACTGTCCAGACCAGACGCGGAGCACATGTGCAGCTACCCTGGTGCTCAATCTGGTGAGTTGTACCTATTAATGGCCTTCCACTAACCAAGCTCTGTGCTGTGCAGTGCGAGTTTCATCTACTTATTGTCCTTATGAATTCACCCTGTGAATGTGTGTGGTCTGGTATCTGTCCCCTCAGGGCTTGATGTAGAGACTTTAGCCTGGGACACACTAAGCTGATGGTTGGCCACCAGGCAGTTCTTTAAGCAGTCACATTTCAATAATGTTTTTGTATGGTCACAGGATGAAACTCCCGTGTTCAGTTCACCCAATATGATACATATTGCAGAATATACATTCAGTACCTCCTTTCAGGATCACAAGTACAAGGTTGGTAAATTGAATTGTGTGTTTCTGAAATATATGTAGATTTGTTGAAATAGAAGATTCAGCAGTTCTCATAGGATGGATGTTTGATGTTACACTCATAAAGTGTCCTGTCACAGATCTACCTGATCCTTAGGCCATATGTTTCAAGAGTTTCTATAGTTTTTCATAAAAAAAACATTTTGAAGTAAAACAGGCTTGATAGTTTGTCAGGGATGCTTTAATATGTTGATCAAATGTTTCATTAAACATCAGGTATGACATGATTGTGGATGGTTTTTGACAAGATGTTTGGTTTTTTTAATAGCTGATTTGGAGATCGAGAGGACTGTGAGTTGCAGAAACTCATCCCATACATGGAAAAACTAGTGAAAGAGGTGAGTGCTTTTATTAAATATAAATCAACGGCTACAAATTTGTAATTGTAATTATTTTTGGTGATTTGGAATGGCATGAGGTTGAGTAAATGATGGCATAATGTTTATTTTTGGGTAAACTGTACCTTTAACTGTCGGTTAATAACAAAAACGTTATAAACTTATAAACAGGTGTCCTTAAACTTACAATTGCAGTCATTTTTATGACATGACTATGCCCATATTTGACTGATATGTTCCTCAACAAGGATGTTGATCCAACATCATGGCCTACTTGGTGAAATCACAATAAATTATGTTTGACCTGGCTGTGAGCAGTCATAGAACTGCTGAGAACAAAAAGCATTTGTCAGGTTGTCTGTTGGCATTTGATAAATTCAATGCTTTGTTAAATGTGAATTTTAACTTCTATAGGAAGGATGTTTTACCCACAAAGGATTATTGAAAATGTTCACAACATTTGCTGGCCAGTCATTAAAGATTTGAAAATCTTTTTAATGTGTATTTGAAAGGCATTTAAGGACCACCGTATATGTTTAATGAATGTATTTAGCTAGATCATTATTAAATAATGAAAAAAATGAATAAAGTAGAAGTTACATTTAAGGGAGAAATTGCTAAATTTGTTCAAGTAAAGTTCAAGTAAAGTATATATTTAGTCTCAAGTTTATTGTCATTTCAGCCATATACAAGTACATTGTGAAACGAAACAAAGTTTCTCCAGGACCAAGGTGCTACATAAGATGACACAGAACAACACAGAACTACAAGGGACTACATAATTTAAACGTAACATGCACAAGTGCAAACAGACAGCACAAGACAGTACAATAACTACTGAGAGTGTATAAGTGTATATTTAAAGTGTATATTTAAATCATAAACATTAAAACAGTTTGATGCTTGTTACAACGGACTCTGTATTAGATTTGTATTATTGGGGGTTTACTGTGAATGAACATATTTAATGATTATGTACTGTTATCCCCCTCTTGTGGAGGTTACATAATATGCTCACAGGTTCATCAGCTTTCACTAATGATTGAACTATACGCTCACCTAAAGGATTATTAGGAACACCTGTTCAATTTCTCATTAATGCAATTATCTAATCAACCAATCACATGGCAGTTGCTTCACATGGCAGTTGCTTAGGGGTGTGGTCCTGGTCAAGACAATCTCCTGAACTCCAAACTGAATGTCAGAATGGGAAAGAAAGGTGATTTAAGCAATTTTGAGC